>JASAMZ010004450.1:0-41156 GCA_030248115.1 Linhomoeus sp. GSCO2_2 | reverse complement strand
TTCAGTTACGTATTGTTCTGCAATAAAATAGATTGGACACCGTACTGATAGGAAGCAACGCAAACGCAGACAGGATGACGACACGACGACACCGATAATCACCGAGTACCACGACGACGTCCCACCACCTTCCGCAAGCTGACAGAGTCGCTACTTATACGCTAGGCACAAAACGGGAAGTGCAAACGAAGGGACGCCTCACGAAGCTCAAGGCGTCGGCGCGACTCTTGGCCGGGACCTTCTTCATGACGCTCTGTAGGGCCAGCAGCCAGTCGGCCTTCGAGTTCAGGTAGGTCGTCAGCTTGCGCTCCTCCTCCGCCCGCTTCCCTGAAGACGTCACGGTTCGTGAGCGCTTCTTCTGCGCACCCCCAGCTGCAACTGAGAGAGAAGCGCCCTGTCCCACCGAAGTGCGTCCTCAGGTCGGCCAGCCACTTCTTCCATCTCCTGCTCGGAAGGCGTCGTCTCCGCCTGCTCCTCCTGCTGCTGCGTCTTCAGACGGCGCACTGGAAGAAAGGACGCAAACTAATGTGGTAGTCGCTGAATCGTCCTTCGCCTGGCTACCGTAATCCCACCCACCGGGCTTCTGGTCCTTCTTGGCGACCTTGAGGGCGTTGAGCCACTCCTGGATGTCGTTGCGCCGGGCGCAGCTGACCTCGTACATGTCCGTCTTCACCTTGGTCACTATCGGAGGATGCCTCGGCGCCGCGCTCGCCTTCTCGCGAGAGCAATACGTTTTTTTTTTGCGTGCTCTTCATAATTTCCGTGTCTTATTATCTGCAGGTTTCCCGAAATGAACGACTATTTTGTGCCAGTCGTATGGGGCTACAAGGCGGACGTGACGGAGGATGGCTACTTCCCCAAAGGCATGTTCCAGAGATTCGGACAGGTGGGCCGCTTTCTGTTTCTGTTAGTGTTTTGCCCAGTGGCAGTGGTACATATGTGACTGGGAGGACCCGTCTTCAGGTTCAGTGAAAACTCGGATATCCGGGTTTTCACTGAGTTGGTTAGTGAAAACCCGGATATCCGAGTCTGAGGATGTCGAGAGCTTCATTTTGATATGCGATCCGACTAGGTTCGATGAAGTTTTGACTTTTCGCAGACCCTGCTTTGGGATACTGTAGCGCGCAATTTTGTAAACTTGTCATTATTTCGATGTCACCGTTCGCAACTCGAAAGAGGAGTCCGAGGGCTACCCTCCGATGTATCGAACTCAACTCAGCGACGTCAGACAAGCGAGTTATTAAGCATGAAGCAAACGCGTCGTTTTCAGTTTGCAACGCGTTAGGGTTACTGTAGCTCTCTATTTTAACTTTTGAAACTTCTTGTTGTCGGATTCGTGCTCAGGAGCTCGAGCGCTTCACTTTGATAAACCTGGGATGGCATCCTTGCATATTTGGACCTAATGAAAATCTGCTGAAATTCGGTAATATTTGCCATTGAAATAACTGAAACTAAACTTGTGAGTTTCCAGTTTTAGTTTCAGTTTCAGTTATGGAATCCGCGCGAGTTTCTATTCAGTTTCAGTTTCAGTTAACTGATTGAAGCTGAAACTGAAACTAGTTTAAGTTTCTGTTGGCCACCCTGGTAGGGACGCGCAAACGGACGGGAAGCACGCCGAATGCGTGATAATTTTGGCCCAGCTGACGGCTGAGCTGGCCGCCCAAAAGAGTGGCTGTAGCTTTTGTGGAGGTAGTACTCGGTACGTATATTCCTAACAATTTAACGTTGGAATCAAGTTGCCACCAAGTACGTAAGGCCCTGGCCACCTTCGCCGAAGGTGCGATTGCTCGTTAGCCTGGGACGGGGGGGGGGGGGGGGAAATAAGATATGTGGCATATGTATGTGGTCAAGTAGAGTCGAGGTCGCTGAGTGTGGATCCGATGTCCGTTTCTGTTACTTTCGAGATACTGCAGGTATTTGCAATTAAAATTCAAAAATGACAAAATCATTTTTCGAAAATCGACTTTCCATTTGATGAGCTAGAGTTGAAATATCTTCAGAAACGGCAAGGGCATAGACGCCAGACAATTTGCAGCAAAAAAGTCTTGCATATATGGCATTCGATAAAAGTACGCGACTATTTGTCGAAATTTCGTAAGTTGACAAAAATGGAACGCCATTTGTTGACGTATGTGAATGCAGGAATGGAAAGGCCGCCAGCAAGATTCTGTGACACATCCTTCAAGTTTTAAATACGTAATTGCAATTTTGAGATATCCAGAATTAAAATTGCAAACTACCAAAATAGACTTTTTCGTCAGATGAGCAAGACCACGGATGTTTAGTTACACACAAGAAAGTTTTGTGAAAATCAATAGAAAAATCAGGTTATTTGTCAAAATTCCATAAATTGCCAAAGCTGTTCTTATTGATGTATGTGAATGCAGAAATGGCAAAGTAGTACGTCAAAAACAATTCCTGAAAGAACGACTGCACCAAATATTGGGCAAATTTTCTATACTCCACAACAATCTCCGGTGTTAAAATGTTGAGTTTGTATTCTGACTGACATTGCAAAGTGTTGCGTTCTTTCTGCAGAGAGTGCGAGAGCCCATCGCCCATATTGCTCCGCTTCACGAGCTCCCCCTTTGCAAGAGGGTATTGCATAGCAATATTGACATCACTCTGGATTTGATATTTAGATCCCTCCTTCAAGCAACGCTTTTAAAAAAGTAACAAAAACTTGTCGAAGTTTTGACAAACATTTGACAGAGCATAAAAGAGGGCATTCGAGAGCTATGCAATGAGCTCGACATTGTTGGACGCAAGTTGAGCGAGTTAGAGCGATTTTAGTGTTATAATCTCGAGAATGGCATTTTCTGAGGTGCGTGTTTGCGTAACGGAAAAAAGTTTTGCTGGAGCACGAAAGAGCACGCCGAGAGCTTTCACCTGACGTGTCGATTGCCGCTCTACGACGTAAGACGAGCGAGTTAGAGCCGTTTTATGCTTTTGCACCTTCGAGTTGCTGCAACTCGCCAACTTTAAATTTTTTGGTTTCGACCGATAGGAGAACAAATGATCAGTGGGTCGAGAGCTACTGTATCCAATAAGCTCGAGTTCGTCTCTCTACGACGCACGCTGAGCGAGTTAGAGTGATTTCTGCGTTAAAAACGCGAGAATGTCGCTTTTTGTGTTGCGTGTTTGCGTAATTAACAAAAGTTTTAATGCCAAACGAAAGAACACGTCGAGACCTTTTAGTTGACTTATCGCACGCCGCTCTACGACGTAAGACGAGCGAGTAATAGCCGTTTTCAGTTTGAACCTTCGGGTTACTGTAGCGCGCGAAATTCAAACTTTTGAATTTCGAAGTCTCTTAGCGACATTACCAGTAGGTCGAGACCTTTCCGTAGAGCCCAAGATCGCCTTCCTACGACTTTCCAACGCCGAGATCTGATAGCGTGACGGACGAACGAACGAACGAACGAACGCACGAACGCACGATAAGCTCTCGTCGGGGTTCGCCCGGCTGAGGCCGGGCGAACAAGCTCCGGTATTAAAAACTTGAGTTTGTATTCTGACCGACTTTGCAAAGAGTTGCATTCTTTCTGCAGAGAGTGCGAGAGTTCATCGCCCGCATGCTCCGCTTCATGAGCCCCCGCTTCGCAAGAGGGTATTGCATAGCAATATTGATTTCGCCCGCGATTTGGCTTTTAGAGCAAGAACATCCCTCTTTCAAGCAACGCTTTTAAAAAAGTGACAAAAACTTGTAAAAGTTTTGGTAAACGATTGACAGAGCACAAAAGAGCGCACTATGAGCAATCAAACGGTGTCGCACTTCTGCATGTAGCAAAGAGCGATCTTAGTGTTGAAATCTCGGGAATGGCATTTTCTGCGGTGCGTGTTTGCGTAATTGTAAAAACTTTTGCAGCCGCATGAAAGAGCACGCCTAGAGCTTTCACCTGACGCGTCGATTGCCGATCTACGACGCAAGTCGAGCGAGTTAGAGCCGTTTTCTGCTTTTGCACCACTTTCGAGTTACTGTAACTCGCGAAATTCAAACTTTTGAGTTTCGACCAATGGGAGAACAAATGATCAATGAGTCGAGGGCTATTCAATAAGCTCGAGATCGTCTCTCTACGACGCAAGTTGAGCGAGTTAGAGCCAGCTTAGCGTCAAAATCCCGAGAATGGCGTTTTCCGCGGTGCGTGTTTGCGCAATTGAGCAAACTTTTGTAGCCGCATGAAAGAACACGTCGAGAGCTTTCACCTGGCGTGCCGATTGCCACTCTACGACGTAAGACGAGCGAGTTAGAGCCATTTTGTGCTTTTGCACCTTCGAGTTACTGCAACTCGCGAAATTCAAACTTTTGAGTTTCGACCAATGGGAGAACTAATTATCAGTGAGTCGGGAGCTATCCCAAAAACTCGAGATCGTTTCTCTAGGATGCAAGTTGAGCGCGTTAGAGCGATTTTAGCGTCAAAATGCCGAGAATGGCGTTTTCCGCGGTGCGTGTTTGCGTAATTGAAAACACTTTTACAGCCGCATGAAAGAACACGTCGAGAGCTTTTATCTGACGTGTCGATTGCCGCTCTACGACGTAACACGAGCGAGTTAGAGCCGCTTTGCGTTTTGACCTTCGGGGTACTGTAGCGCGCGCAATTCGAACTTTTGAATTTCGAAACCTCTTAGCTGAATGATCAGTGAGTCGAGACCTATCCGTAGAGCCCAAGATCTCCGCTCTACGACTTTCCAACGCCGAGATCTGAGAGCGTTACGGACGGACGTACGTACGTACGCACGCACGCCGAGCTCTCGTATAGTCTCGCCCGCCTGAGGGCGGGCGAAACAAGCTCCGGGATTAAAAACGTGGGGTTGTATTCTGACTGACATTGGATAGAGTTTCGTTCTTTCTGCAGAGAGTGCGAGAGATCATCGCCCGTATTGCTCCGCTTCACGAGCTCCCCCTTGGGATTTGGTTTTTAGAGCAAGAAAATCCCTCTTTTGAGCAACGCTTTTAAAAAAAGTGACAAAACTTGTCAAAGTTTTCCCAAACATATGACAGAGCAAGTTTTGCAAATAATCCGTGAGTCGTGAGCTATCCACTGAGCTCGAGATCGTCTCTCAACGACGCAAATCAAGCGAGTTAGAGCGATTTTAGTGTTCGAATCTCGAGAATGGCGTTTCCCGTGGTGCGTTTTTGCGTAATGTTAAAAATTGTTGCTGCCGCATGAAAGAACACGTCGAGAGCTTTCACCTGACGTGTCGATCACCGCTCTACGACGTAAGACGAGCGAGTTAGAGCCGTTTTGCGTTTTCGGACATTTGGGTTACTGTAACTCGCGAAATTCAAACTTTGAGTTTTGACCAACGTGCGAACAAATGATCAATGAGTCCAGAGCTATCCAAGGCGCTCAAGATCACCTCTCTACGACGCAAGACAGACGAGTTAGAGCCGTTTTGCGCTATAAACCTTCGGGTTACTGTAACTCGCGAAATTCAAATTTTTTGAGTTTCGACCAATGGGAGAACAAATGATCAGCGAGTCGAGAGCTATCCACTGACCTTGAGATTGTCTCTCTACGACGCAAGTTGAGCGAGTTAGAACGATTTTAGCGTCAAAATGTCGAGAATGGCGTTTTCGGCGGTGCGTGTTTGCGTAATTGAAAGAACTTTTGCAGTCGCATGAAAGAACGCGTAGAGAGCTTTCACCTGACGTGTCGATTGCCGCTCTACGACGTAACACCAGCGAGTTAGAGCCGTTTTGCGTTTTGACCTTCGGGTACTGTAGCGCGCGCAATTCAAACTTTTGAATTTCGAGACCTCTTAGCGAATGATCAGTGAGTCGAGGCCTATCCGTAGAGCCCAAGATCTCCGCTCTGCGACTTTCCAACGCCGAGATGTGGGAGCGTTACGTACGTACGTACGCACGCACGCACGCACGCCGAGCTCTCGTAGGGTGTCGCCCGGCTGAGGCCGGGCGAAAAAATGAGAAAATTTTGCAAAAATAGACCAAAAAGTGCCAAAAATCGCTTCATTATGGTCAAAAACGTCCACAATATAGCGCCGCAGGCGAAAATTTTGTTATTTTTAAGCGCCGCAGGCGAAATTTTTGCCATTTTTTCGCCCGCCCTCAGGCGGGCGACACCATACGAGAGCTCGGCGTGCGTGCGTGCGTGCGTATGTACGTACGTACGTAACGCTCTCAGATCTCGGCGTTGGAAAGTCGTAGAGCGGAGATCTTGGGCTCTACGGATAGGTCTCGACTCACTGATCATTCCGCTAAGAGGTTTCGAAATTCAAAAGTTTGAATTGCGCGCGCTACAGTAACCCGACGGTCAAAACGCAAAACGGCTCTAACTCGCCCGTGTTACGTCGTAGAGCGGCAATCAACACGTCAGGAGAAAGCTCTCGACGTGTTCTTTCATGCGTCTGCAAAAGTTTTTCAATTACGCAAATACGCACCGCGGAAAACTCCATTCTCGGCATGTTGACGCTAGAATCGCTCTAACGCGCTCAACTTACATCGTAGAGAGAAGATCCCGAGCTATTTGGATAGCTCCCGACACACTGAACAGTTGTTCTCCCATGGCTCGAAACTAAAAAGTTGGAATTCCGCGCGTAACAGTAACTCGAAGTTCCAAAGAACAACACGGCACTAACTCGCTCGTCTTACGCCGTAGAGTGGCATTCGACACGTCAGGTGAAAGCTCTCGACGTGCTCTTTCATACGGCTTCAAAACTTTGTTCAATTACGCAAACACGCACCGCGAAAACGCCATTCTCGGGATATTGACGCTAAGGTTGCTCTAACTCGCTCAACTTGCGTCGTAGAGAGACGATCTCGAGCTTTTTGGATAGCTCTCGACTCACTGATCAATTGTTCTCCCATTGGTCGAAATTCAAAAGTTTGAATTTTGCGAGTTACAGTAACTCGAAGGTGCAAAAGCACAAATCGGCTCTAACTCGCTCGTCTTACGTCGTAGAGTGGCAATCGACACGTCAGGTGAAAGCTCTCGGCGTGCTCTTTCATGCGGTAGCAATAAATTTTTCAATAACGCAAGCGCGCACCGCAGAAAGCGCCATTCTCGAAATTTTAACGCTAAGATCGCTCTCTTTGCTACATGCAGAAGTGCGACACGGTTTGATTGGTCGTAGTGCGTTCTTTTGTGCTCTGTCAATTGTTTGCCAAAACTTTTACAAGTTTTTGTCACCTTTTTAAAAGCGTTGCTTGAAAGAGGGATGTTCTTGCTCTAAAAGCCAAATCGCGGGCGAAATCAATATTGCTATGCAATACCCTCTTGCGAAGCGGGGGCTCATGAAGCGGAGCATGCGGGGGTTGAACTCTCGCACAGTCTGCAGAAAGAGACGCAACTCTTTGAAATGTCAGTCAGAATACAAACTCAAGTTTTTTATACCGGAGCTTGTTTGCGTTGGTTAGACCTAGTGGGTGGATAACCTGCATCTCGTACATGGGGTCACACTGCGAGACCCCGTTGCCGGGAAATTCAAAATAAAATTTTCAGAGTACTGGAAAATGGGTTAAACAAGATAGAACTCGAAAAAATCGCATAATGGTATAACTTTTTAATATGTTTTAGTACTCGATAATATCTAGCCCGCAAAAAAAGAATTGGATTGCTGCGAGACCCATTTTGGCGCCAAATTTAAAAAAATTCGCGAATTTCGACACCGGGTCGCCTTTGACGGGTTGCTGTGAGCTAGGTAGCAGTTAGAGTGGCGAGACTGGTTTTGGTGCTGCTTCCCAGATGTCCTCTATCACACGACGGGAAAATTCAGTGGCAAAACACAAAAAAGTTATCTTAGTGGAACAGTGGCGGATCCAGGGGGGGGGCATACGTGTAAGCGCCAACCGGCCAGGGGGAAGGGGGGGGGGGGGGGGGGGTATAGGACCCCTCAAGGGGGGAGGGGGGGTATCTGAGGTCCCTGGAGGGGGGGTCAAATGACCTAAAAATTTTGCCAAAAAAGTACCAAAAAGTAAGAACATTTTGCAAAAATAGGCCAAAAAGTGCCAAAAATCGCTTAATTTTGGTTAAAAACGTCCAAAAAATAGCGCCGCAGGCGAAAATGTTGCTATTTTCAGACACCGCAGGCGAAATTTTTGCCATTTTTAAGCGCCGCAGGCAAAAATTTTGAAATTTGGGGGGGGGGGGGGGGGGGGTCTTTTGGGAAGGGCGGGAGGGGGGTACCTGGGGGGGGGTATGGGGGGGGGGGTACACTTTCGGCTAGGGGGGGGGGGGGTCTTACCCCCCCCCCCCCCATACCCCCCCCCCCCCCCCGGTTACACGTATGGGTGGGGCGGTTGTGCGTCCGCCCCCCCCCCCCCAAACGGCCGGACCGCACAAGAAAATTTTGTGCGATTCCACGTTAAGAGCAAAAAATTTTCGACTGCGGCCTCCTTTTAATCGCCGCTTACACAGCAGACTTGGAAGGAGCGGCGCTTTCGCGGCTTCGACGGCGCTCGCCTCTCTCTCTCTCTTCGCGGCGCCACTCGTCTAGATTTTCATTCGCTACCAAAATTACGAATGGATCTCTTGCTAATGGGTGAGCTTTGACCTAGCATGCAAATCAGCGCGACTCGCATGTACCTATGTATTCACGGAAGGCTTCTTTATGGTTAGCTGGCTTGCGTCTTTGTGGAAAAGCGCCCTCTCGCACTCTACAATCATTCAGGGCGACGTTTGTCACTCTGAAATGCGCAACGATGGCGGGGCTTTGGCAACTCGTCCCGCTTTGGATTGGCAACTGAAGCGGCTTTCAGAATGAAACGACGTTTCCTGTCATGAAGCTGCAACCTTTGGCCAGGCTGTGACAGTGCTCAAACGTCGATTCGCGCAATGGCAGTTTTCAGTCCAGTCTCTCGAAGTAACAAAGGTTCACGCTCTCCATCAAGTGATTTTCGGGCGCCATCCTGCAATGTTTCTGTCGCCTCGATCGTCGGGCGTGCTGCGGCCGCGCCGCTCGAACGCGGCCCCCCACCCCCTCCTCGTTATTCATCCGGCCAAGGATAACTGCATAACTGCTCCTGCTATACAGTTATCCTTGATCCGGCGGAGGGAGGGTAATGGGGGCGAGGGGAAAGGCGCTTCGCGCCTCCGTGCGTACGCGCGCGTAAACGGAGCCGACAAAGGGGCCTAGGCGGAAAGGCGTCAAAGCAGCATTGTATCGATCGACTTAGTAGCACCACTTGTACCAAGGCAGTGTATGGGGTGAAGCAGATCCCAGGGTGTCTATGTTAACTACTGAGCGAGTTAGAGAAGTTTTGCGTTTTAAACTTTTGGGTTACTGTAGCTCGCGAAACACAAACTTTTGAATTTCGACCAATAGGAGAACAAATGATCAGTGAGGAGGAATATCCAACAAACCCAAGATCGTCTCTCTACGACGCACGCTGAGCGAGTTAGGGCGATTTCTGTGCTAAAATGCGAGAACGTCGCTTTTCGTGGTGAGTGTTTGCGTAATTAAGAAACTTCTTGATGCCAAGTCAAAGATTACGTCGAGGCCTTTTAGTTGGCCTGTCGCACGAACGGACGTCGTAAGAGCGTGACGCACGAACGCACGAACGGACGAAAAGCTCTCGTAGGGGTTCGCCCGGCTGAGGCCGGGCGAAACACTACTGGCACTACTGTGCATAGGAGTTCAAATTTGTGGAGTATCCTGCGTCCCCCGGACGACTTTCCTGGTTTACTCGATAGCTCTTGAGGGACAGTAGATGTAGACCGCACGTTCGCGTAGTGGAACAAGATTAGTAGACGGGGGCAGAGCCCCTCGGGGCACTCTTCACCTCTTTCAGAAGAATTTTGGGAGTTGAATCATGCTGCCTATTGACCAACGAGACATGTCAGTGAGACTTAGTGGCCATTCTGATCGCAAAATTAATAGTAAATTCGGAATTGTGACCCTCCAATACCCCACATTTGACATACAACACATACAGCTTCAGCTGAACTGACACAGCCAGGTTTTCCACTCGAGGTCATGTATGGTGGCAACGAAATTCTTCAAAAATGGTCCCACACATCTCAAAACAAAAAGACAACGTCAAATTCGTGATCAGCATCCCCGAAAAGCCGGAAGAGTACTTACACGGCAGGTGACCGGGAAATAACTGGCAGCCAAATTTTAAATTCAAATCTTCCGCCAAAATACGCGTCGGACGAAAAAGAGCTTATAACAAAACAACGTATCTTTTGATGCTCTATCACGTGAAAGTCCAACTGACACCGAAATATCTCAACTGACCCCACTTTGCACTGAAACATCGAAAATTTGTTGAAAAAAATTGAAATTTCGCCCAAAAATGGCCCTGCCCAAATCTGTGCTTCTGCCACAGTGAAGACATTTATAGGTTCCACAAACTTGCCAAACATCAGCGTAATCGATCGGCACAACAAGAAATGGGAAACGCTAGACTTTTGAATTTCGACCTAAAAATCGATTTTTTAAAATTTTTATCCCATGTAGAGAGATTTGGAACTACACAGTTGAAGAGCTCGTCGAGCCCTATCGAATGGTGTTTGCCCCGTCTCGATAAGACTACACTATCAAAAGTTACACCTGCCCGAAGTTTTACGCGGAAACCCATTTCCCGCTGGGTCTCGCTTCTTAGCCCACTGTATAAAACGATTCCGGGTAGAGCTATCCAAGTTGTTGTCTCACGCCAACTATCTTACATCTGCAATCGAAAACAAATAAATTACAAGCGGGACTCTGAATCCTATTTTTGGGTAAAAAAACCCGGTTTTTGCTACCCAGCCCGGGCAGGCCCTGACCCAGCCCGACGAAACCACGCGAGTCGGGTAGCCCAATGTCTTTTACATATTTGACCCAAAGCTCGTCTCGCTCCGTTCTACCGGAACACTATTCTAAGCGTCCAAAGTTCGCCGGAGGTCGAAAAATCGGGTATTTGGCAACTTGCCAAAAATCGGATCCAGGACGGAAGTCGACACCTTCGATCCACCCTGCGCCTTCCAGAGACCTATCGAATAAAAAAAATTTCGCCCCGATCGGCCAACTCTAGCCCGACTTATGAGCGTTCCAATTTACACAGAATCTGCACCATCACTATAGCACTCCTCCCTTTTGGAGGGGAGGAGTGCCAAAAATATTTACAAAATAATTCAAAACTCGAATTCAGTAGTACACAGAAAACTGCTGGCGCACCACAGATTTCACAACACTCTGTCGATTTTTGGATACGTTGTATCCCTCGACAAGGTCTAGAATTTCTGTAGTAGACAACCTGCTAGGCTATAGGGGCACAGTGACAACGCCATGGGGTTCTATTCGAGGGATGGGGTTGTATTTTTCAGAGGGGGCTTTAGGGTGGGGGTCCATTCGAGAGGGGGAGGGTCTATTGGGGGGATGGGGTTCTAATCGGGGAAATACGGTATTCTATAGGATTCTGTTGGAGTTCTGCTGCGCGCCGACCTTTATATGTAGGTGCAGGAAATTGAATTTCCATATTGCGTATTCTGAGACTCGCGCGCCGGGGTATTTGTGAGGAATCCTTTGGTGCTAATCGGGCTTGATTCGTCATGGCAAGTGGGTGGAGGTCTGCTGTCTCCAACCCGGGTTGGAGTACTTCGATGCAGGGGCTCCTGCACGTTTTCCCTTGTCTCGATTTTCGCCTGTCAGGGGGAGGGGTATCCAGAAAGGTTTCCTGGGGGGATGGCCAGAGGGGAGGGGTGGGGGGAGGGGGGGGGGGGGGTCCACCTATCCCGCCTGCACCTACATATGCGAGAAGCGGGTGGTTGCTTTTCAGTTTTTACACACAACACACTAGAACACGCAAACAGAGCAGGGAGGGAGGGAGAGGGGAGGGGGGGGGGGGGGGGGGGTGGAGCGACGCTAGAACACACGACCGATCGATCAACGGTCCCACGTGCACACACCTTGCGTCCCGCGCAACCTGGTACGCCTCATCGGCTCCAATGTGGAATGTGTCGACGTTGGGATGCAGCTTCATCACCTGCAACCATGGTTAGTGCGTGTTGTTTTAAGTCAACCGTAACAAACGCTGCCGTCTTACTCACCACATGGGAACAGTCGGACTAGTAAATCAATCTGACCTGATCAATCATTTCCTTTATGACCGTGGTGAAGCTGTCTGGATGAGTGGGACAAATTGTGTCTGTTTGGCCTGGATCTTCTCTCAGATGCTTGAAGTCCTTCTGCTTCAGCACGAATTCCATGTGGCCGAAGGTTTGAATCAGCGGAATCACTTTCATATGACTCTTTGAGGCCATTTCTTGAATCTGCGCTATTTCATGCGTACTGTAAGAGTTGCTGCGGGCCAACACGGTAAGATTGCCCCCATAGGGGAACATATCCTCGTATTCCATAAGCAAAGAGGACACGTTGAGTCGCTTCAGGAGAGGGAAGAGCTCTTCGTAGTAAGAGACTTTCATGGGAGCACCCTTCAGGTCGAAGTGCACCACGACTTCGTCCAAATGTACGGTGGGAGTGAACACTTGTCGCGCCGTTGGGAGAACAGGCAGCTGAGGGTTAGAAGTGAAAGGCGAGAACTCTAGGGGGCGCCATTTCAGCTTCAGGGTCTGGCGCGTAGAAAGGGATTTCACTCTCGCATTCGCAGCGAACACATTCTGACGGGCCGAGTAGATGACGCTGGCGATGCCACAGTAGTGGAGGAAGCAGAGGGCTAGCAGAGCGGAGAGGAAGACGAAGCAGAGTTTGACCGGAAAGATCGACGGCGAACCGCCGAAAGAGACCATTCTACAGTTTCGCATTTGTTATATTTATTTCTTCCGCAAACCTGAAATGCACAGCACGAGAGGTGCCTTATGTTTGTGCCGTAGCACCCGAATAAACAAAACTGTCGACGTGGCGGCGTTCTCGCACTCATTGCAACGCGAGGCGTCTGTCACAACCAACGCACGGCACATTGTTGTTATTGACGCGGAGATCGTGGCAAAGGGGTGGGGTTTTCTTTTTTCGCCGCGCCTCAGCGTGGCGAGGTGTATATGTCAAGGGGAGAACCCGAGTTCAGGGAGAACCCGAGTACTCGGGTTCTCCCTGGTTAGTTAGTGAAAACCCGAGTAGAGTGGCGCTGGGCGGCAAACCACGCTTGGCCGAGGGCGCCCGTGCTGTACAATTTATAACGTTAGTGGACAGCTAATCGCCGCTTTCAAATTGTTTTAACAGCTTTTCTTTTGGAAAAGGCACTTGTAGCAATACGTGAGAACCTCCGGTTGACATTAGGATTAGTGCGTTAATTGACAGTCCAGTTCACGTATCTTTGACAGCTGTATATTCCTTTGAATTCAGGCTATGCTTAGCGCGTAGCGCGCCCTGAAGTTGCTGGTCGCGCTAAGGGCACGATCTGGAGGGGTGCCCCTCCAAACTGTGCAATATGGCGCGTTCTGGAGGGCAGCCCTCCAAAACGTGCAATCAGCTGCTAAAACGTTGAATTCTTCAACTTTTACGGTTAATTCTTTTACTAGGAAGTTGTTTCCTTCCATATCAGGCTATGCTTAGGCTCGCCCTGCGCCCAGAAACGGATCACAAGAGTCTAGTCGGCATCGCAGTCTGGCGGGTCGAAGCTTAAGCTTAACGCGACCAGTGACCAACTTCAGGGCGCGCGGAGCGCGCCCTGAAGTTGGTGGTCGCGCTAAGCCTCAGTTTTCGACCTGCCAGGCGCGACGTCGACAGAGTTTTAGTGCAAACTGTAAGTGGGATGCACACTCCTTCATCTAATTCACGTTCTGCTCAGGCCTGCTGTGCCCTGCCGACCAAAGATTGCGCGGTTTGGAGGGGTCGCCCTCCAGAACGCGCTATATTGCGTAGTCTGGAGGGAAACCCGCCAGATTGCGCAATCTGGCTGGATTGCGGAAAGTGGATGCAACATTTATACGTAACTTCAACATATATATGTTGCACCAACTTTTCGCAATCCAGCCAGATTGCGCAATCTGGAGAGTTTCCCTCAAGACTACGCAATATGGCGCGTTCTGGAGGGCGGCCCCTCCAAACCGCGCAATCTCTGGTCGGCGGGGCACAGCAGGCCTGAGCAGGAGGTGAATTTGATGGAGGAGTGTTCATCCCACTTACAGTTTGCACTAAAACTCTGTCGACGTCGCGCCTGGCGGGTCGAAAACTGAGGCTTAGCGCGACCACCAACTTCAGGCCGCGCTCCGCGCGCCCTGAAGTCGGTCACCGGTCGCGTTAAGCCTAAGCTTCGACCCGCCAGACTGCGATGCCGATCTAGACTCTTGTGATCCGTTTCTGGGCGCAGGGCGAGCCTAAGCATAGCCTGGTATGGAAGGAAACAACTTCCTGGTTAAAGAATTAAGCGTGAAAGTTAAAGAATTTAACGTTCTAGCAGCTGATTGCACGTTCTGGAGGGGCTGCCCTCCAGAAGGCGCCATATTGCGCAGTTTGGAGGGGCGCCCCTCCAAATCGTGCAATATTGCACATTCTGGAGGATTGCGCCGTCCGGATGCGACACATATACGGACGACAATGTGTGCGTGTGCGTGTGCGTCTGGCGGGTGGCGTGTGGCGTCTGCGTGTGCGTGTGCGTGCGCGTGCGCGTGCGCGTGCGCGTGCGCGTGCGCGTGCGCGTGCGCGTGCGCGTGCGCGTGCGCGTGCGCGTGCGCGTGCGCGTGCGCGTGCGCGTGCGCGTGCGCGTGCGCGTGCGCGTGCGCGTGCGCGTGCGCGTGCGCGTGCGCGTGCGCGTGCGCGTGCGCGTGCGTGTGCGTGTGCGTGTGCGTGTGCGTGTGCGTGTGCGTGTGAGTGTGCGTGTGCGTGTGCGTGTGCGTGTGTGTGTGTGTGTGTGTGTGTGTGTGTGTGTGTGTGTGTGTGTGTGTGTGTGTGTGTGTGTGTGTGTGTGTGTGTGTGTGTGTGTGTGTGTGACGTTTTCACACAGGTAGGAAACATCTGATAAACGGCGTCGTATCATGCCGATAACATATAGCGAACGCGGCGATATCACTGAGCGTCAGATCAGCTGTACAGACAACCGTATCGTGGGGATAGCTGCAGTTGGCGTTAACATGCACATTCTCAAGACACTTTCTCCAGATGCGGCTAACGATGTGTACGAAGTTCACTATACTGTTCACCAAAATTTGACAGACACAAAGTATAGGTTGAACTTTTTACACGCACAGCTTGTTGCAATATCAGTCGGAATACGAACCCAACTTTTCAACAGCGGAGCTTGTTGAAATAGATTGTTTAGATAGAGGAAGACAACAACACAGCCCTAGACGATTGTTGTTACGAATCAATCGCCGACTTCTACTGTAGTGAACGGCGGCTATGAAGGTTCAACAAATTCTACGCATCCCGTGTGTCGGAGCGATGCATGGCTGAGAAACTGGATGGGAAATTTACCCAAGAAACGCGCGATGCTGTGCGTTGATAGCTGCTCTCCAGACTATCTGTACATAGAGGTAAACATGGTAGATAGCTTAGCTACCGTGGGTTCAAAGATTCGGAGTTGTACTGCGGGATAGGCCGCACACAGACACAGTCCTACATACCAAGTCGAAATGAACACCCTACACGCGCCCAATACTCCACAAAAACTGCACACTACATGAAAAGAGAGAGACGACGCAGTGCAACTATGACGCGTTCTGTCGAAAAGTGGTCGGTCGGAAGGGCCTCCAGTTATGCTGGACAAGAAGCTCGATTTATATGTTAACACAAGCGTGCTATTTCCCATTTCGTAGACACGGCTGGCACGTCGTTTGAAGTCTAGCGAACTCTTTCATGATGGCCAGCTTCCGTGTGCCAAACGGCAACGGGGGGGGGGGGGAGTTACGTCCTCCTCGAAAGGGGGGATTGGCAGAGAGGGTGCCTTCGCCCCTGGAGCTGATTTATGAATGCTAAGCGGGTTATCGTGCAAACAAGCCCCAGTAAAGATTTGAGTTTGTATTCTGACTGACATCGTATGTACTTCTTGAGTTCCGTTCTTTGTGCAGAGTGTGCTGTTCGGCGCTGTCTCGCTTCGCGAGCTTCCCCTTCGCAAGAAGGTATTGTATAGCAACATTGATTTCGCCCGCGATTTGGCGTTATTTCGCCCGCCCTCAGGCGGGCGACACCCTACGAAAGCTCGGCGTGCGTGCGTACGTATGTACGTTACGCTCTCAGATCTCGGCGTTGGAAAGTCGTAGAGAGGCGATCTTGGGCCCTACGGATAGGTCTCGACTCACTGATCATTTCGCTAAGAGAAGTCGAGATTCAAAATTTGAATTGCGCGCGCTACAGTAGCCCGAAGGTCAAAACGCAAAACGGCTCTAGCTCGCTCGTCTTACGTCGTAGAGCGGCGGCAATCGACACGTCAGGTTAAAGCTCTCGACGCGTTCTTTCATGTGGCTGCCAAAGTTTTCTCAATTACGCAAACACGCATCGCCGAAGACGCCATTCTTGAGGTTTTGACACTGAAATCGCTCTAACTCGCTCACCTTGTGTTGTAGTGAGACGATCTCGAGCTGATTGGATAGCACTCGACTCACTGATCATTTGTTCTCCCATCGGTTTTGACTCGAAAATTTAAATTTCGCGAGTTACAGTAACCCGAAGGTCCAAAAGCGCAAAACGGCTCTAACTCGCTCGTCTTACGTCGTAGAGCGGCGATGGACACGTCAGGTGAAAGCTCTCGACGTGATCTTTCATGCGGCTCTAAGAGTTTTAAATAACGCAAACACGCACCGCTGAGTACGCCATTCTCGACTCTTTGACTCTAAAATCGCTCTAATTCGCTCACCTTGCTTCGCAGGACGCAGAGAGACGATCTCGAGCTTATTGGATAGCTCTCGACTCATTGATCATTTGTTCTCTCATCATCGGTCGAAACTCAAAAATTTCGGTTTTTGAGTTTCGACCGACCGGTTTTTTCGAAACTCACAAATTGCGCGGGGGGGGGGGGGGGGTAGAGTTGCGCTGCGCTCACTGCATACGTTACGTTGTTTGAGTGCTGTAGGTGGGGGGGGGGGTGGGGGTGGAGTTGCGCTGCGCTTACTGCATACGTTACGTTGTTTGAGTGCTGCAGTGGTAGACACCTACTCGCGTTTCGTCAGTGGTAAGTGAGGCGCGTACCCGCCTGCGCGTTGCGCCTATGTGAGAACCGTCGTGCGTGTGAGCAGAGCACGCTGAATTTGTTCGTGTAGCTTAGCGGCTGAGAAGTCATCTGAGATACACAGCCTGTTCAACTTCAGCCCGAACAAATTCACCTGTCCTTGGGGGAACTTCCCTAAAATGCCCTTTCCATTTCAGCAAAAACTTTGCCGATACGGCTTGTAAATAAAAGTGTCATTTTTAACATTTTCATATTTTAATTGTAAATGTCTCGAAATAGCGAAATTAGCAACAGAAACGGACATCGACACGTTACTCAGCGCATTCGACTCCACTGGGTGGCACTAACCGTCAGGTGTAGTTGTTTGACACAGACAGACAGACGGACACACGAACAGACAATGGCGTCCGTATAATATACTCGCCGCCCTGGGGGCGGGGGGGCGACAAAAAATTTTTCCCCCCCCCCCCAACCGTGGGACAAGAAACGCGCCGCGATCCTTTTTGCACCTGTAACTTGTGCTACACTGAATCAATTTTCACTAAATTTGGAATTCAATCTATTCGTAATAAAGTCCTTTAGTGTGCCAAATTTTATCATATTCCGTTTAGTACCGACCGAGAAATAAATATCGTGACGATGAGAAAAGGTGCGCGCGGCCTGGATGGAACATATTATGGTTTGGCGCTGCAGCGCCAGTTCCTGTGCCTGTAAATATACAATAGACGCCTGGGTTTGGCCCGTAGACATTTGGGTTTAGCCCTTAGGAGGTTTCAGATCGATCTAAAGACATTTGACACAGATCCAAAGCAGTTTGATGCTGTGCCTCTGCCAGTGCATGCAGCGCCTGCGAATACACTTTGGAGTCACACAACGACAACTCAGCCATGAATGGTGCAAGTGCGTTTGGCACGAAATCAAATGCCAGTCACAGCGTGTGGGCCTTCTGTGCTCAGAATGTACTGGCGCAGCTGATATTTGTGAAATATTGTGGAATCTAGTCATCGGCAAAAGGTCTAAAAGCAAAGATGCAAAACTGCGTATTATGACGGTCAGTTTAGGCTATAGATCATCGCGAACCAACAACTGTGTCTAGAGTTATGGTGTTGACAGGCAAACACACACACAAACAAACAAACAAACAGACGGACAGACTCTAGGCGCCTATATGTAGGATGTAGCGCTGGGAATATACATACATTGTAGGAATGAATTGGTGCGGAGTCATTCAGTCGCTGCTGCTGAAGTCGGGCGAGAAAAGGGGTGTGGGTGGAGTGGACTCGTTTAGTAAATTGGTGTGGACTCATTCAGTAATTTCTGCTGAAGTCCAGCCAGAAAAGGGGGTATATAATTAGCCGTACAAGGGTGCCTAACTCGCAAATCAGTCTGTTCGTTTGTGAAGTGCAACGCGTTTGCCCACCAGTGTGCCTCTAATGGGTGGCTAATTTATGCGTGGACGTACGTTGCTTTGCTTCCACAAGCCACGCCGCCTCTGTGCGTCACCTTCATATGGACCCCAGGGCTTGCGTGTGTTGGTGCGCGAGCTCTGAGTGCGTGCGTAACGGTATATGTGCTGCCGTCGTAGGCAGATTGTCCTTTTGAGGGGTCTCTCAGGATGGAGGGGGGGGGGGGGGGTACCTGGGGGTATGGGGGAGGAGGCTCACCCCCCCCCCCCCCGGCTACACATATAATTGGGTGGCGACTCTCGCTGCTGACCCCACGGCCACTTTTACTACACTTTTCGGTAGAACGCCACAATGTGTCACTCGGAACTCGGATCGATTCTCCAAGGCGTCTAGACTGCAGCAATTCTGGAGATACAACAGCTTGTTTTGATTGTAGGTATATCACTTTCGTTCTTCGTCATGTTGCTGTATGTAGTTCGCCCAAGACTCTAACAGTCGATTTACGGACGACTCCTCGTATCCTTTAGAGTAGTCTATGGTGAATAAAACAGTGCTGTTGTCGAGCGCTAGCGTGTTCCACACATACGACGTCGATAGGTTTGCGTACGAAGAAAATTTTCCTTTAAAAGGAAGTTTTAGGGAGTCCAACATTTCTGGCACCAATCCTGTGATGTAGACGTCGTCAAGCTGAAGAAAGCGAGCTGCTGGATCGCATTAGGACTCTCAGAGGTTAGCGAACTGTAGTACATCTCACATTACATCGTAAAGCGCCGAGCAGTTCCAAGCAACAAGCTGTGTGTGTAAAAAGTGCAACCTGTACTTTGTGTCTGTCAAATCTTGGTGAAGAGTATAGTGAATTTCATTTGCATAATTAGCCGTATCTAGAGAAGGTATCTTGAAAACGCGTACCACAATTCAAGTGCAGCCATTACCACGATACGGTTGTCTGTACAACTGATCTAAAGCTTAGTGATATCGCCGCGTTCGCTATATGGTATCGGCATGATACGACGCCGTTCATCTGAAGTTTCATACCTGTGGGAATACACCACATCGAACAAAAAGACTTGCCAACTGTTTGGTGCAGTCGTTCTCTACCAGGAATTTCGTTTGGTGTACGTATTTCTGCGTTATGACGCTTTTGTCAATTTGCAGAATTTTGGCAAATTGTGGCGCATTTCTATAAAATTCCACAATTGCAAACACTTTTGTTTGTGTTACAAACCAGGCGATAAAGTCGATTTTCGACATTTTTATATTTTAATTGTAAATATCTCTAAATTGCAATATCTCAAAACTGAAAAACTATGTCACAAATTCTTATTGGCTTATGGCCTTTCAGTTTCTGCATTCACATTCGTCAATCAATGACGTTCTATTTTTGTCAATTTATATAATTTCGACAAACAATTGCGTATTTCAATGAAATTCCACATTTGAAAAAATTTTTCTTTATGTTACGAATTGTCCACGACCTATGCTCTTTCCATTTCTGAAGAAATTTCGCCGTTAGTTCATCAGGCGAAAAAGTCGATTTTCGACATTTTCATATTTTAATTGTAAATATCTCCAAATTGCAATGTTTCAAAACTGAAAAACTATGTCACAAATTCTTATTGGCTTACGGCCTTTCAGATTCTGCATTCACATTCGTCAATCAATGACGTTCTATTTTTGTCAATTTATATAATTTCGACAAACAATTGCGTATTTCTATCAAATTCCACATTGACAAAAATTTTCTTTTGTGTTACAAATTATCAGCGGTCTGTGCTCTTTCCATTTCTGAAGAAAATTTGCGTCTAGCTCATCAGGTGAAAAAGTCGATTTTTTTTGGATATTAATTGTGAATATCTCGAAAATGCGAAATTAGCAACAGAAACGGACATTGGATCCATACTCAGCGACCTTGACTCTACTTGACCACATATGTCACATGTTTTACTTCGGTGCCACGGACACACACACACACACACACACACCGACACACTTTGTCATCCGTATATATACACCTCGCCGCGCTGAGGCGCGGCGAACAAGCTGTGTGTGTAAAAAGTTCAACCTATACTTTGTGTCTGTCAAATCTTGGTGAACAGTATAGTGAATTTCATTCGCATAATTTGCTGTATCTAGAGAAGGTGTTTTGAAAACGTGTACCACAATTCAAATGCAGCTATTACCACGATACGGTTGTCTGTACAACTGATCTAAAGCTCAGTGATATCGCCGCGTTCGCTATCTGGTATCGGCATGATACGACGCCGTTCATCTGAAGTTTTATACCTGTGGGAATACGGCGCATCGAACAAAAAACTTGCCAACTGTTTGGTGCAGTCGTTCTCTAAATTGCAATATTTCAAAACTGTAAAACCATGTCACAAATTCTTATTGGCTTACGACCTTTCAATTTCTGCATTCACATTCGCCAATAAGTGACGTTCTATTTTGGTCAATTAATGAAATTTCGACAAACAATTGTGTATTTCTGTCAAATTCAACATCGACAAAAAATTTCTTTTGTGTTACAAATTATCAGCGGTCCGTGCTCTTTCTATTTCTGAAGAAATTGCGTCGCTAGCTCATCAGGTGAAAAAGTCGATTTTTGACATTTTCATTTTTTAATTGTAAATATCTCTAAATTTCAATTTAATAGAACTGTAAAAAAATATGTCACAAATTCTTACTGACATACGGCCTTTCCATTTCTGTATTCACATTCGTCAATAAATGACGTTTTATTTTTGTCAATTTGTAGAATTTTGACAAATAATCGCGCATTTCTATAAAATTCCACACTTGCAAAAATTTCTTTTGTGTTACAAATTATCAGCGGTCCGTGCTCTTTCTATTTCTGAAGAAATTGCGTCGCTAGCTCATCAGGCGAAAAAGTCGATTTTCGGCATTATTATATTTTAATTGTAAATATCTCTAAATTGCAATATTTCAGAACTGTAAAACCATGTCACAAATTCTTATTGGCTTACGACCTTTCAATTTCGGCATTCACATTCGTCAATAAATGACGTTCTATTTTCGTCAATTTATGAAATTTCAACGAACAATTGCGTATTTCTGTCAAATTCCACATCGACAAAAAATTTCTTTTGTGTTACAAATTATCAGAGGTCCGTGCTCTTTCTATTTCTGAAAAAATTTCGCGGCTAGCTCATCAGGTGAAAAAGTCGATTTTCGACATTTTTGAATTTTGATTGTGAATATCTCGAAAATGCGAAACTAGCAACAGAAACGGACATTGGATCCATACTCAGTGACCTCGACTCCACTGGACCACATATGTCACATGTTTTACTTCGGTGCCACGGACAGACAGACAGACACACAGACAGACACACAGACATTGTCATCCGTATATATACACCTCGCCGCGCTGAGGCGCGGCGAAAAAAGGCATACACCATTGCCAATGTATACGCACACGCACGCACGCACGCACACACACACACGCACACACACGCACGCACGCACGCACGCACGCACGCACGCACGCACGCACGCACGCACGCACGCACGCACGCACGCACGCACGCACGCACGCACGCACGCACGCACGCACGCACGCACGCACGCACGCACGCACGCACGCACGCACGCGCACACATCAATCGAACCTACCCAAATTGGAGGCGTTATGAGCTGCCCGAGAAATAAAATTTCCGCCAGTTTGGAGGGTATGATATAAGCCGCTCCACGACAGTATTTAGGAAACAAATCTCTAGAATACTCGGCCAAGGAGATTACCCTGTAATGAAGACGATACGCAGGGTGCGCAAAAAACAAGCTGTGTGTGTGTGTGTGTGTGTGTAAGAAGTTAGCATCAGAATCGGAAAGCTCAAAGAATAAACGATCCGAAGAGAAGCTACATAGCGAATAGCAACAATCTTAGGTACCATTTGCTGCGATATTCTCTGTGGGGC
Source organism: Linhomoeus sp. GSCO2_2 (assembly GCA_030248115.1). NCBI lineage: Eukaryota > Metazoa > Nematoda > Chromadorea > Monhysterida > Linhomoeidae > Linhomoeus > Linhomoeus sp. GSCO2_2. The sequence goes on along the minus strand of JASAMZ010004450.1, from coordinate 18,810 downwards.
TTTTCATTCACACTGAGGTCGCACAAGAAGTTGGACTTCTCCAGGCTGTGCCCGTTTAACTGTCCACTGCGAAGCATTTTTATAATAGAGACTGGATTTGGAATCGTGTCGTCGTCGACCTTCATAAAGAAGTCTGCGCTTATGCCGCATGACCCGGCTGCCCACTTCAGTAGTGAGGCTGCCTGAAACACATCATGGGTTTAACGGTCTCAAATATGTATGGGCGCCGGAAAATCGTCGTAGAGATAGCGTTGTAGATATTGGTATAAAATCGTCGTATGTAGATAGTGGTCTCATTCGACAGGTCTAGACTCACTGATGGGTCACTACAATGAAGTAAAGCTAAACAATATGAATTTCTCGAAGAACAGTAACGCATAGGTCCAAAGGTGATTATGACAGACGTGAGGTTGTTAAGCAGCGATCAACGCGTCATACTTTGAGTGACAAGTTGCGATAGCTGTCGATGAAGCTGGAGACGATGATGTCTCCAAAGCGGTCGGCCTCCTCCAGGACTCTGTCGTCCAGCCCTTGCTCTTCGGTCAGACCAACTATGAAGGTCACGTAGTAGCCCAGCTAAACGGAAAACGTTCTCCATCGTAGAATTTTCTTGCTCTCCTAATGAGTTACTGCATAACACGTAAGGTGTTCTACTCACGTGCAACACCTCCGCCCCACCCCCATGCTTAAAAGGGTGAAAGCCCACTCCCCCCCCCCCCCCCCTACCCCCAGAGGGGGGGGGGGGGGGGGGTGGAGAGGCACTCCAGCAGGGACAGTTGACTTTGGAGAGGGCAACAAGCTGTTTTAAAAAAGTTTAGTTGTTTTATTAATACAGAGTGGTTTGTGAGTGTTTTAAAGTGGAAGAGTAAAAGCGTGGATACTTTTGTAAAGTATTTCGAAGCCTTTCCGATATGATGTGCGCCCGCCCGGGGTCCACTATTCATGCGCTACTTCTGACACGCTCCTTTCTGAGGGATTCTTGCAGGGCAACATTGGGATTGCCCGGGATTAATTTTTTGAGCAAGACACACTCATTTCTGAGTGGTTGTTGCAAGGCAACATTGGGATCGCCCGGGATTAGTTTTTTTAGCAGACAAAATTGTTTGTAAAGCAAGAGTTAAAAAAAACAAAAGTATTTCTTTAGGAATGAGTGTTCAACAACTGCCACAACGTAAGGTTTCAAACGGTAAAACGAATGCCGCTCTACAACGCAAGACGAGCGAGTTAGAGTCCTTATAGTGCTCAAAACGTAGGACTGTCGATTTCCATAGTGCGTATTTTACTAATTGGAAAGGTTTATGCAGTCGCATGAAAGAGCACGTTGAGACCTTTCAAATGACGTGTCGATTGTCGCTCTACGACATAAGACGGGCGAGTTGGAGCCGCCTTACGTTTTGGATCTTCGGATTACTGTAACACGCGTAATTAAAGTTTTTGAGTCGCAACTCCTCTTAGCGCATTATCAGTGAGTCGAGACCTACCGAATGAACCCAAGATCGTATCTCTACGACGTTCCTACGAAAATTTCAATTTCCTCAGTACGTGATTTACCAATTGAATTAAAAATTTATCGTGTCATGAAAGAGCACGTCGCGACCTTTTAAGCGAGCTATCGCACGCCTCTCTACGACGTAAGACGAGCGAGTTAGGGCCGCTTTGCTGTTTAAACCTTTGAGTTACTGTAGCTCGCGAAATTCAAACTTTTGAATCTCGACTTCTCTTAACGAAATTATCAGTGTGCCGAAACCTATTCAACAAACTCAAGATCGTCTCTCTACGACGGAAGACGAGCGAGTTAGAAAAGTATTGCGTCTTGAACCCTTGGGTTACTGTAGCTCGCGATATTCAAACCTTTGAGTTTCGACCAATCGAAGAACAAATGATCAGTGAGTCGAGAGCTATCCAACAAACTCAAAATCGTCGCTCTACGACGTACGCTAAGCGGGTTAGAGCGATTTCTGTGTTAAAAACGCGAGAATGTCGCTTTTCGCGGTGCGTGTTTGCGTACTTAAGAGAATTCTTAATGCCAAGTGAAAGAGCACGACGAGACCTTTTAGTTCACCTATCGTACGTCGCTCTACGACGTAAGACGAGCGTGTTAGAGCCGTTTTGCGTTTTGGACTATCGGATTACTGTAGCGCGCACAATTCAAACTTTTGAATATCGAAGTCTCTCAGCGGAATGGTCAGTGTGCGGAAACCTATCTAATGAACTCAAGATCGTCTCTTTACAACGGAAGACGACCGAGTTAGAGAAGTTTTGCGTTTTAAACCTTTGGATTACTGTAGCTCGCGAAATTCAAACGTTTGAGTTTCGACCAATAGAAGAACAAATGATCAGCGAGTCGAGAGCTATCCAACCAACTCAAGATCGTCTCTCTACGACGCACGCTGAGCAAGTTAGAGCGATTTCTGTGTTAAAAACGCGAGAATGTCGCTTTTCGTGTTGCGTGTTTGCGTAATTAAGAAAATTTTTAATGCCAAACGAAAGAGCACGTCGAGACCTGCTAGTTGACCTATCGCACGCCGCTCTACGACGTAAGACGAGCAAGTTAGAGCCGTTTTCCGTTTTGGCCTTCGGGTTACTGTAACGCGCGCAATTCAAACTTTTGAATTTTGAAGTCTCTTAGCGACATTACCGGTGAGTCGAGAGCTTTCCGTAGAGCCCAAGATCGCCTTCCTACGACTTTCCAACACCGAGATCTGGAGCGTAACGAACGGACGCACGCACGGACGCAAAGCTCTCGTAGGGGTTCGCCCGGCTGAGCCCGCCCGGCGGCGAAAAAATGTGCCACCCACGCCGATTTCGCGCCGATAGGAATTTTTGTAGGATCTTTTGACATATATGTAAACAAGATTAGTAGACGGGGGCAAAGCCCCGCTGGGCACTCCTCCCCTCCTGTGAATATATTATAGAAATGAAAGTCAGTTCACGAAGCAGAATTTAATTGTAAATTTCTCTAAATTGCAATATTTCAAAACTGTAGAACCATGTCACAAATTCTTATTAGCTTACGACCTTTCAATTTCTGCATTCACATTCGTCAATAAATGACGTTCTATTTTTGTCAATTTATAAAATTTTGACAAATAATTGCGTATTTCTATAAAATCCTTATTTAAAAAATTTCTTTTGTGTTGCAAATTGTCCACGGCCTATCCTCTTTCCACTTCTGAAGAAATTTCGCCGCTAGCTCATCAGGCAAAAAATTTTCGACATTTTTGTATTTTAATTGTAAATATCTCCAAATTGCAATTTTTCATAACTGAAAAACTATGTCACAAATTCTTATTGGCTTACGACGTTTCAGTTTCTGCATTCACATTCGTCAATAAATGACGTGTATTTTGGTCAATTTATGAAATTTCGACAAACAATTGCGTATTTCTATCAAATTCCGCATTGACAAAAAATTTCATTTGAGTTACAAAGTATCAGCGGTCCATGCTCTTTCCATTTCTGAAGAAATTTCGCGGCTAGCTCATCAGGTGAAATAGTCAATTTTCGAAATTTTTGAATTTTAATTGTGAATATCTCGAAAATGCGAAGTTAGCTGGTGATTGAGAACACACGCACAGAACTGGGCATCAGTGCTGCTGTTTGGTATCAACGCCTACTGGACCTCTGCGGCTTCAGCGAACACTCGTGGTCTCCGGGAATATCAAGGGCCATGTTTCAAACGACAACGAGCATCTTCGCCATTCAGCTGACCTGTGAACGTTTGCGGAAGCATGTCACTGGGCCAACTGAATATGGAACCCTCGCTGCAAAATTGTGATTCCAAAGACCAACACAACAAGAATTGTATATGTTCGCGCTTGGAGTGTACAATGATAGTGTAAGTATATCGCCTCAGACAAAGGTTATTAGCTTGTCATATAGTCCGGGCAATTTTGCGTAGGTAAGAATTGTGCAGTATGTTCCGTCCTCTCCCCCCATCACGAAGAATAAATTCGCGTCACGCCCTCTGTGTTGAACAAGCGCTGCCACACAGAAAACGGTCGTAGAGACAAATGACACGCAAAACACAAGTGTGTATAAAAGTCGGATTCAACACAGACGCGGGTGCATGCAAAACGAGCAGAATGGATGATAGCCCCCTTGAGATCAGACTTGCGATCAGACTTGCGATGGATGATGCCCCCTTGAGATCACTTGCGGAGCGACCGGGTTGTGCTCATATTGGGTCGGCCCGCATCTGGCAAGACAACGTTCCTTCGACGACTGTTTGAACATTCGTTTGGCAGTGTGTTTGATAAGGCACGAGTGTCTAGCGTCACCATAGCATACGAGAATTTCCAAGATGACTACCGAGCCATTGTTGACAGTTTGCCCCGTGAAGTCGACGTACAGTTTAGTCGCAGCCTCTCGGAGCAAATGTTTGCTGAAGTGAAGCGCAAGGCAGCCAAGGCTAAGGATACGTCAAGCACCTCGGTGCTTGTGATCGACGACCAGGCAATGTCGCTGAGCAGATTTGACGAGACTCTGCAGAGACTTGCCTTGGTTAACTGCAGGCACTTGGCGATCACTCTCTTCCTCGTCGCGCAAATCAGCAGCTTTCGAGAGAGGCCTTTGTCTACTCTTCTGGCCAACTGTGGCTACATCGTGATTTGCGTTCATGAAACTACCCTGCCAAGCTCTGCTGCAGTCCAACTACAAAAGCTGATCTTCCCTGGTGTGGGAGTGACTTCCTTTCTCTCGAAAGTCGCTCAGTTTGTGAAAGCCAGTGGAAGAGACTACTTTGTGTTGGACGTTGGCCGAGGAGAAGTATTGGTGAATCTGATCGAATCGTCGAGTTTTCCAGGACTGGTTCTCTGGGACTGACAATCCTATGGCCTGCCCTTACTTAACCAAGGACCTGCAACGCATAAAGGAAATTGTCAGACAGTCGAAACTGCCCCCGAGACTGGACACTCACTTGTGCGACAGTCTAGTGGAGCTGCTTCTCAACTGCCGATTGACACAGAGACTGGCCATTCTCCTTCTGGCCAAAGAGAATGACAACGCGCGACGGAAGTGGATGCGAGCGCACTTCAGAAGCAAATTGCGCCCCGCACTCACATTTGCCTGCCGCAGCCTGGAACATGAACGGAAACGTTCGGTTGGCGAAGCTAGTACCGGCCGAACTGCTAGACAACGAGCCTGACGTGGCCGAGAGGTATGATGTGCTGCAGCATCTGGAGAGACTTAAGCATCGGCTAGCCACAATACTGCGCAGTCGAGTCGATGCAGTGCGGAAGGTGAAACTCTGCCTAGCTCTTGTTAGACCAGAAGAAGATATGACTCCAGAGGACACAGAGCCTGCCGCCACTGCTGGTGAAGACGAAGAGCCAAGAACAGATGGAAGCCAACGAGGAACCCCAATCAATGATGAAAAGAAGACTAACTACTGTAAATAGTGTAGCAAGTAGGAAACCGGAATGGTACCACTTAGGGAGATGTTACGATGTGTAATTGTGCAGTGCATGCCTCACTTGTCCTTTCGACAATAAAGCAATAAAGCTCCGACGCAAGCACACACTATGTGGCGGCAATGACTAGCCACTGTAGTGTCCGAGCCGGTTTCTTCGGCCGGGCCGCCCTCCGGCGGCCGGCCGAAGAAACTGGCGACCCCTGCCCGTACCGATTCTCACGCAGCGAGCGCTCGCTCACCACGCGCCTTGCGTGCCACCGCCGCCGCTGCCGCACCGCGCGCGGTTGGAGCGCCACCGGCGCTCCTCAGATTTCTGCGACACTCTAGACAATTAGAAGCGCAGCGAGGACGCAACTACGTAGCAAGAGCGCGACGACAGATAGATTGGCAACGGGAGATGAGAGTGAGAAACCCCCTGCTGATTTACAGCCAGCAGCAACAGCCCTGGCAGACGAAAGTCGAAGTCCGGCGTCGATTCTCCCAAGTGGATACTTCCAAGTTGGAGGAGAGCCACTAGAGGAGAGGCGACGTCAGAATGGCGATCGGAGGCACAGGCGTCCACGACGGCGCAGCGACGACGGCGATTGGTGGCACAGGTGTCGGCGAGGGCGATTTGTTCCGCTGGCTATGGCGAATGGTGGCATCGACGACGGCGATTGTGGTCAACGGCGATTGGTAGCACTGGGACCGTTGACGGCAGCTGATGGCGCTGGCATCGACGATGGCGATAGCTGGCACAGGAATCGACGACGGCGACGGCGATTGATGGCGCTGCGTCAACGACGGCGATCGCTGGCGCAGGCGTCGAGGGCAGCGATGGTTGGCGTAGCATCGACGACGGCGATTGGTGGCACAGGCGTCGACGATGGCGCTTGGAATCACAGGCTTTGTCAATGTGATTGATGGCGCTGGCATCATCGATGGCGATTGCTGGAGCTGGCATCGAGGGCGGCGATCGCTAGCGCAGGCGTCGATGGCAGCGATTGGTGGCACTGGCGTCGACGAGGGCGACTGATGGCGCAGGCATCGACGACGGCGATAGCAGGCGCAGGCGTCGACGACGGCGATAGCTGGCGCAGGCATCGACGACGGCGATGGGTGCCGCAGCAACGAAGGCGGGGCAGACGAGACGACAGTCGAAGAAGAGACGATGTCCAGTCGTCGATAGTCTCTCTCCAAGGCTGCAGCTGGGCGTCTTGATTTTCCCGAAGTCTCGGGAGAAGAACTGAAGCTAGACGCCCCATTTTATGCATTTTGGAGACACTTTGGCGAGCCGCTGATTGGCTCATCGCAAGGAAGTCGTCGCCTTTCCGACCAATAAACATTCGTGAAACGCAATCAATTCTGCCCGAGGGGCACGCCCACTGAAAATTATGCAAATGACCATTCGACCATCTGCCATCTCCCACACAAAGTGCGCTGTTCATTTGCATTGGGAGGAGCCGCTCTCCCCTCAATCACACGCATCGACGCTCTCCACTCGCTAAGAACAATTAATCACACAGTTGCCGATCCTCATCTGCATACGAACGATCCTCCAAAGGGGGGGGGGGGGGGAGACACCCTAACTCTTCCCAATTCTTGACGATGGGCACAGGCATACATAACATGTATGTATGCACTTCGACAACGAGTTAACGTAGCCCACAGAGACTAATGAGATGCAATTCGAAGGGGCACAGCACGAGCATACTTAGCACACACGGCACTACCGTAATTGCGTTTTGAGGTCACGTCGAGTAGAGTGACTGCAACAACTGTCATCAAGTTTTCTCGATATATACATCTACTACTCGCTCGCCATCTCCAAGAGAGCTATTCAGCAACTCAAGATCGTCTCACGACGCACGCTGAGCAAATTAGAGCGATTTCTAGGTAAAAAACGCGAGAATGTCGCTTTTCGTGATGCGTGTTTGCGTAATTAACAAAATTTTAACGCCAAGTGAAAGAGCACGTCGAGACCTTTTAGTTGATCTATGCACGCCGCTCTACGACGTAAGACGAGCGTGCTAGAGCCGTTTTGCGTTTTGGACCTTCGGGTTACTGTAGCGCGCGCAATTCGAACTTTTAAATTTCGACCTCTCTTAACGGAATTATCAGTGCGCCGAAGCCTACTCAACGAACTCAAAATCGTCTCTCTATGACGGAAGACGAGCGAGGTAGGTAAGTTTTGCGTTTTAAACCTTTGGGTTACTGTAGCTCCCGAAATTCAAACTTTTGAGTTTCGACCAATAGAAGAACAAATGATCAGTGAGTTGAGAGCTAACAACCAATCCAGGATCGCCTCCGTACGACGCACGATGTGCGAGTTAGAGCCATTTCTGCGTTAAAAACCCGAGAATGTCGCTTTTCGTGTTGCGTGTTTGCGTAATTAGGAAACTTTTTATGCCAAACGAAAGCGCACGTCGAGACCTTTTAAAAAATAGTTGACCTATAGCACGCCGCTCTACGACGTCAGACGAGCGAGTAATAACCGTTTTCAGTTTGAACCTTCGGATTACTGTAGCGCGCGCAATTCAAACTTTTAAACTTCAAAGTCTCTCTCTGTAGCCTTTTAGGCAAAGGCTTTTACTGTAGCCCTCTCATTGACGTTTTGAAACTTTTTGTTGTCGGATTCTTGCTTAGGAGGTCGAGCGCTTCATTTTGAAACGCGATTCGACTAGGTTCTATGAAGTTTTGACTTTTTGCGGACATTACTTCAGAACACTGTAGCGCGCAGTTTTTAAAACTTGTTATTATTTCGACGTCACAGTTCGCGAGAGTAGTCCGAGGGCTACCAGTCGATGTGTCTAACTCAACCCAGCGACGTCAGACAAACGAGTTATTAAGCCCGAAGCAAGCGTGTCGTTTCCAGTTTTTGGCGCCTTTTGGTTACTGTAGCTCTCTGTTTAAACTTTTAAAACTTTTTGTTGTCGGTTTCGTGCTCTGTAGCTCGAGCGCTTCACTTTGATATGCGATTTGACTAGCTTCGGTCAACTTTTGTCTTAAAACGGACCCCACTTTGGGATACTGTACCGCACGAATTTGAAAACTTATTTCAGTTTTGAACACTCAGATGGCGAGAGTAGTCCGAGGGCTACCCGTCGATGTGTCGAACTCAACCCAGCGATGTCAGACGAGCGAGTTATTAAGCCCGAAGCAAGCGTGTCCTTTTCAGTTTTCGACGCGTTTTGGTTACTGTAGCTCTCTGTTTAAACTTTTGAAACTTTTTGTTGTCGGATTCGTGCTCAGGAGCTCGAGCGCTTCACTTTGATATGCGATTTGACTAGCTTCGGTCAACTTTTGTCTTAAAATGGGCCCCACTGTGGGATACTGTAGCGCGCGAGTTTGAAAACTTATTTTAGTTTCGACCACTCAGATGGCGAAAGGAGTCCTCAGACTACTCGACGATGTCTCAAACTCCACCCTACGACGTCAGTCGAGCGAGTTATTAAGAGACGCTGCCCGAGAGTCGACTCTTGAGTGGACACGAATTTTCGACCTTCTTCGATTTAGCTGATTTTTTCGCCGCGCCTCAGCGCGGCGAGGTGTATATATGTGACGTCCAGAATCCGCATTCGTCCAGAATCCGCATATGCGGCTTCTGGACGGCGACGCGTCCAGTTTCCGCATAATGCGGATTGTGGACGCGGCGCCTCAGGTGCCCAGAAATCCGCATTTGCCCCGAGAAGGAGAAGCATGCTTCTGGCTCTATATGCGTAACTTGGACGTCAAGAATACGCATTCCTTGATTGATTGCAATGTTGTTGTCTTTGAAAGTTGATTTTCCTTTGAAATTAGGCTATGCTTAGGCTCGCCCTGCGCCCACAGTCCACAAGAGTCAGTCGGCGTCGCAGTCAGGCGGGTCGAAGCTTAGGCTTAACGCGACCGGTGACCGACTTCAGGGCGCGCGGAGCGCGCCCTGAAGTTGGTGGTCGCGCTAAGCCTCAGCTGAGACCCGCCAGGCGCGACGCCGGCCGAGTTTTAGTGCAAACTGTAAGTGGGGTGAACACTCCTCCATCTACTTCACCCCCTGCTCAGGCCTGCTGTGCGCCTCCGTCATGATGGCAATGAAATGCTGATTCTGGACGTCCAGATTACGCATGGTGCGGTGATGCATGCCTCTTTTTTCCGATGCGTATTCTGGACGCCGTGTCGTCCAGAAACGGCATTATGCGGAAACTGGACGCCGACGCGTCCAGAATCCGCATTATGCGGCTTCTGGACGAATGCGGAAAGTGGACGTAACATATATACGGATGACAATGTCTGTCTGTCTGTCTGTCTGTCTGTCTGTCCGTGTGTCCGTGGCACCGAAGCAAAACATGTGACATGTGTGGTCAAGTAGACTCAAGGGTGCTGAGTATGGATCCAATGTCCGTTTCTGTTGCTAATTTCGCATTTTCGAGATATTCACAATTAAAATTCAAAAATGGCGAAAATCGACTTTTTCACCTGATGAGCTAGCCGCGAAATTTCTTCAGAAATGGAAAGAGCACGGACCGCTGATAATTTATGACACGAAAGAAATTTTTTGTCGATGTGAAATTTGATAGAAATACAAAATTGTTTGTCGAAATTTCATAAATTGACAAAAATAGAACTTAATTTATTGACAAATGTGAATGCAGAAATTGAAAGGTCGCAAGCCAGTAAGAATTTGTGACATAGTTTTTCAGATTTGAAAAACTGCAATTTGGAGATATTTACAATTAAAATATGAAAATATCGAAAATCGACTTTTTCGCCTGATGAGCTAGCGGCGAAATTTCTTCAGAAATGGAAAGAACATAGGCCGTGGACAATTTGTAACACAAAAGAAATTTTTTGCATATGCGGAATTTCATAGAAATACGCAATTATTTGTCAAAATTTCATAAATTGACAAAAATAGAACGTCATTTATTGACGAATATGAATGCAGAAATCGAAAGGTCGTAAGCCAGTAAGAATTTGTGACATGGTTCTACAGCTTTGAAATACTGCAATTTAGAGATATTTGTTATTAAAATATAAAAAAGTCAAAAATTGAGTTTGTCGCCTGATGGACTAGCGACGAAATTTCTTCAGAAATTGAAAGAGCATAGACCGCGGATAATTTGTAACACAAAAAATTGTTTGTGGAATTTTATAGAAATACGCAACAATTTGCCAAAATTCTACAAATTGTGAAAAGCGTCATAACGCAGAAATGCGTACACCAAACGAAATTCCTAGTAGAGAACGACTGCACCAAACGGTTGGCAAGTTTTTTGTTCGATGTGGCGTATTCCCACAGGTATAAAACTTCAGATGAACGGCGTCGTATCATGCCGATACCATATAGCGAACGCGGCGATATCACTGAGCTTTAGATCAGTTGTACAGACAACCGTATCGTGGTAATAGCTGCATTTGAATTGTGGTACACGTTTTCAAGATACCTTCGCTAGATGCGGCTAATTATGCGAATGAAATTCGCTATACTGTTCACCAAGATTTGACAGACACAAAGTATAGGTTGAACTTTTTACACACACAGCTTGTTTCGCCCGCCCTCAGCATAGGTGCAGGCCACCCGGAGGCCAGGGGGGGGGGGGGGGGTTCTAGTTAAGGAAAATTTTTGAGAGGGGGGGGGGGTCCCGGGACCAGTGAACAGCTTTTTAGAATGGCCAAAAATACACTAAAAATCGCCTTAATTTGGTCAAAAACACGCTAACTTGTGCATAAATAGATGAAATATAGCGCCGCAGGCGAAAATTTGGACAAAATAGGACCAAAAACTACCAAAAATGCAAGAAAATTTTTGGAATTTCCGGATTTTTTTCGGAATTCCGGATGCCAGGCGGGGGCGGAGTATCAGTGAAAAGTTCACTAGAGGCCAGGGCCAGAGGGGGGGGGGGGGTTCCCCCCCCCCCCCCCCCCCCCCGCCTGCACCTATGGCCCTCAGGCGGGCGACACCATACGAGAGCTCGGCGTGCGTGCGTCCGTCCGTCCGTCCGTCCGTGCGCCACGCTCTCAGATCTCAGCGTTGGAAAGTCGTAGAGCGGAGATCTTGGGCTCTACGGATAGGTCTCGACTTGCTGGTAACGTGCCTCGAGAAATCGACATTCAAAAGTTTGAATTGCGCGCGCTACAGTAACCCGAAGGTGAAAACGCAAAACGGCTCTAGCTCGCTCGTCTTACGTCGTAGAGCGGCAATCGACACGTCAGGTGAAAGCTCTCGACGTGCTCCTTCATGCGGCTACAAAACTTTGTTCAATTACGCAAACACGCACCGCTGAAAACGCCATTTTCGGGATTTTGACGCTAAGATCGCTCTAACTCGCTCAACTTGCGTCGTAGAGAGACGATCTCAAGCTTTTTGGATAGCCCCCGACTCACTGATCATATTTTGCTTTCCCATCGGTCAAAATTCAAAAGTTTGAATTTCGCGAGTTACAGTAACTCGAAGGTGCAAAAGCACAAAACGGCTCTAACTCGCTCGTCTAACGTCGTAGAGCGGCAATCGACACGCCAGGTGAAAGCTCTCGACGTGCTCTTTCATGCGGCTGCAAAACGTTGTTCAATTACGCAAACACGCACCCTTGAAACGCCATTCTCGGGATTTTGACGCTAAGATCGCTCTAACTCGCTCGACTTGCGTCGTAGAGAGACGATCTCGAGCTTTTTGGATAGCTCCCGACTCATTGATCATTTGTTCTCCCATTGGTGGAAATTCAAAAATTTGAATTTCGCGAGTTACTGTAACTAAATGGTGCAAAAGCACAAAACGGCTTTAACTCGCTCGTCTTACGTCGTAAAGTGGCAATCGACACGCCAGGTGAAATCTCTCGACGTGTTCTTTCATGCGCTACATAACTTTGTTCAGTTACGCAAACACGCACCGCAGAAAACGCCATTTTCGCGATTTTAACACTAAGATCGCTCTTTGCTACATGCAGAAGTGCGGCACGGTTTGATTGCTCGTAGTGCGCTCTTTTGTGCTCTGTCATTTGTTTGCCAAAACTTTTACAAGTTTTTGTCACTTTTTTAAAAGCGTTTCTTGAAAGAGGGATGTTCTTGCTCTAAAAGCCAAATCGCGGGCGAATTCAATATTGCTAATGCAATACCCTCTTGCGAAGCGGGGGCTCATGAAGCGGAGCATGCGGGCGATGAACTCTTGCATTCTCTGCAGAAAGAACGCAACTCTTTGCAATGTCAGTCAGAATACAAACTCAACTTTTTAATACCGGAGCTTGTTGGATATGTTGAACTAGAAGTAATCCTAAGCATCATGGTTTTTGTCTTAGGTCGCTACGCCCACGCACGCACGCACGCACGCACGCACGCACGCACGCACGCACGCACGCACGCACGCACGCACGCACGCGCGCACGCACGCACGCACGCACGCACGCACGCACGCACGCACGCACGCACGCACGCACGCACGCACGCACGCACGCACGCACGCACGCACGCACACACGCACGCACGCACGCACGCACGCACGCGCGCACGCACGTTCGCACGCACGCACGCACGCACGCCACGCACGCACGCACGCACGCACGCACGCACACACAGGAACAGACATTAGCGCCCGTATATATACTCGCAGCCCTGGAGGGGGGGGGGGGGCGAAAAAACTATTTTGCAGAAGTTTTGGATTTTAGAATTTGGGACGCGCACGCGCACGCACTTGCCTTGTGGTGGCAGGTACTTGGCTTAGGGAGGTGCGTGCGTGCGTGGGTGGGGGCGGTGGGTATAGGGACGGCTTCGACACACCAACAGGTTGAGTATTTACCTCTTTCCCTAGTGTCGTATCAGCCCAAGTCTTCCGAATAGTCTCTCTCCTGAGTTGGTGTCCAGGCGCGCTGTGCACCCCCACGACTAGGAAGGGTCTCTTCTCTCCACAGGGGTCTCCACTGGGCAAGCGGAGGAACTCGAAAGGGTGCGGGTTGACCACCGTCAGATTCGGCAGGGCCGACTTCAGGGCGAGCGAGGCGACATCCAACTCGTCGATGAGGGCTGTCGGCTCGCTTTGGAGAATGGGCTCCTCTGGGGACAGTTGAGAGCTTCGACTCTGCATCGAGTTCCGCAGAATTAGCACTAGTGCCAGACAGGCCAACAGGCAGACAATACACCGCCGCAGCGCCCTTCTCCACGCCATCGCCAACGCACCTAATATGTAAACGCACCTAATAGTAATACATAGGAGACTTGGATTTGTTCGTGGTACCTGATCCACATATGGATTAGAAGATTCGCCGCAGGCACACTTTGCGCTTTTAATTGTGGCAACTGATCCACAAATGGATCAGAGAAATTTGCCGCAGGCACACAGCGCAATAAAGCGTCTAAATGAGACGACGCCCCATTGAAAAGGGTATAAATGGGACGACGCCCTATTGAAAAGGGTTTAAATGGGACGACGCCCTATTCTTTTGGGCTTAGGGCCCGATGCATCCACACAAAGATATGTTGAAATTTAAGCTGCTTGAAATTGTCGAAATTTTGAAATTCTGACAAAAACCTTGAAAATATACCAAAATTATTCAATTATAAAATCTAGAACTAATTGCTAAATACTTGGCAGACTATGGTCCATACAATCGTGCAAAGACTTGAAATTTAAGCTGTTTGAAATTGTCGAAATTTGGCAAATTTAATAAAATCCTTGAAAATATCCAAATTTCGTCAATTATAATCGCTGAACTATTTGCTAAATACTTGGCTGACTATGCCCAACACATCAACGCAAAGATATTCTGAAATTAAAGCTGGCTGAAATTGTCGCAATTTAGGAATTTTGACAAAAGCGTTAAAAATATCCCTAATTACGTTAATTATAAAATCTGAAACTATTTGCTAACATACTTGGCAGACTATGCTCGACACATCCGTGCAAAAAAAAAATTTAAGCTGTTTGAAATTGTCGAAATTTGGGGATTTTAACAAAATCCTTAAAAATATCCTAAATTTCGTTAATGATAACCGCTGAAACAATTTGTTAAATAGGTACTTGGCAGACTATGCTCGATACATCCGAGTAAATAGGTTGTGAAATTTAAGCTGTTTGAATTTGTCGAAATTTGGGAATTTTGACAAAAACCTTGAATATATCCCTAATTTCGTGAAAGCCAAAATCCAAAACTATGTTACAAATTCATCGCGTCTTATGCCCTTTCCATTTCGGCAAAAACTTTCGCGATACGACTTGTAAATAAAAGTGACATTTTTTACATTTTCATATTTTAATTGTAAATATCTCGAAGTGGCGAAATTAGCAATTAGCGAAACAGAAACGGAGAACGGAACGTTACTCAGCGCATTCGACTCTATTGGGTGGCACTAACCGTCGCGTGTGTGTGTGTGTGCGTGCGTGCGTGCGTGCGTGCGTGCGTGCGTGCGTGCGTGCGTGCGTGCGTGCGTGCGTGCGTGCGTGCGTGCGTGCGTGCGTGCGTGCGAGCGTGCGAGCGTGCGTGCGTGCGTGCGTGCGTGCGTGCGTGCGTGCGTGCGTGCGTGCGTGCGTGCGTGCGTGCGTGCGTGCGTGCGTGCGTGCGTGCGTGCGTGCGTGCGTGCGTGCGTGCGTGCGTGCGTGCGTGCGTGCGTGCGTGCGTGCGTGCGTGCGTGACGTACGTACGCACGTACGCACGTACGCACGTACGCACGTACGCACGCACGCACGCACGCACGCCGAGCTCTTGATAGGGTTCGCTCGGCTGAGGCCGAGCGAAACAAGCTGTGTGTGTAAAAAGTTCAACCTATACTTTGTGTCTGCCAAATCTTGGTGAACAGTGTAGTGAATTTTATTCGCATAATTTTATTCGTATCCAGAGAAGGTATCTTGAAAATGTGCACCACAAATCAAGTGCAGCTATTACCACGATACGGTTGTCTGTACAGCTGATCTAAAGCTCAGTGATATCGCCGCGTTCGCTATATGGTATCAGCATGATACGACGCCGTTTATCTGAAGTTTTATACCTGTGGGAATACGCCACATCGAACAAGAAAAACTTGCCAACTGTTTGGTGCAGCCGTTCTCTACCAGAAATTTTGTTTGGTGCACGTATTTCTGCGTTATGACGTTTTTGTCAATTTATGGAATTTTGACAAACAATTGTGTATTTCTATGAAATTCCACATTTGAAAAAATTTCTTTTGTGTTACAAATTGTCCACGGCCTATACGCTTTCCATTTCTGAAGAAATTTCGTCGCTAGCTCATCAGGCGAAAAAGTCGATTTTCGACATTTTCATATTTTAATTGTAAATATCTCCAAATGGCAATTTTTCAAAACTGAAAAACTGTGTCACAAATTCTTACTGGCTTACGACCTTTCAATTTCTGCATTCACATTCATCAATAAATGACGTTCTATTTTTGTCATTTTATCGAATTTTGACAAATAATCGCGTATTTCTTCAAAATTCCACATTTGAAAAAAATTTCTTTCATGTTACGAATTGTCCACGGCCTATGCTCTTTCCATTTCTGAAGAAATTTTGCCGCTAGCTCATCAGGCGAATAAGTCGATTTTCGACATTTTCATATTTTAATTGAAAATTTCTCCAAATTGCAATGTTTCAAAACTGAAAAACTATGTCACAAATTCTTATTGGCCTACGACCTTTCAGATTCTGCATTCACATTCGTCAATAAGTGACGTTAAATTTTGTCAATTTATGAAATTTCGACAAACAATTGTGTATTTCTATCAAATTCCACATTTGCAAAAAATTTCTTTTCTGTTACAAATTATCCGCGGTCCATGCTCTTTCCATTTCTGAAGAAATTTCGCCGCTATCTCATCAGGCGAAAATGTCGATTTTCGACATTTTCATATTTTAATTGTAAATGTCTCGAAAATGCGAAATTAGCAACAGAAACGGACATCGGATCCGTACTCAGCGACCTCGACTCTACTTGACCACATATGTCACATGTTTTGCTTCGGTGCCACGGACGGACAGACAGACAGACAGACAGACATTGTCATCCGTATATATACACCTCGCCGCGCTGAGGCGCGGCAAAAAAAACCAATTCGGGAGCGAAATCAACATTGCTATGCAATCCTCTCTTGCGAAGGCGGTGCTCGCGAAGCGGAGCATTAAGAGCGGCGAATTATCACGCTTTCTCCACAAAGAACGCAACTCTACGCCAGTCGGAATTCAAACTCAACTTTTTAGTACCCAAGCTTGTTGCCATACTTTCTCTATTTCAATGGTCGACAGGAAGTGAAAGTCGCATTATAGACCCATTTCGGCTTCGTCTACAGGATTCCAGTAGAGTTCTGCTTTGCGCCGGTCTCTGTGGGCGCGGTGAATTGAAATTTCTACTCAAGCACCTGTGCGCTTTGTCCATTACCACACATAATCATCCTATATACTAAGCGCCATAGAGTGTGTCTGTTTGTTTGTTACCACGATAACTCTCGACAGCGTTGACGGATCGTGATGGTCTATACATCAAAAGAATCAGCGCCGCCTGGAATAGAAAACGTCCTATTGTGGACTTTGTCAGATGACAAAATTCCAAAATTTGAAAATTGATCTATTCAGAATATACTGTAGCAAATCATGTTGTGCGCACAATATACAGTATTACGCACACTATAGTGGTTCACTGACTAATGACTAAAATACAAATGGCAAAACAGTCAAACGGACATTGTCATATTTTGCACTATACATGTAGGCAGTGGCAGGGGCGCATTGCCAAAGAGCATCAAACTATTCTTGTTGATCTATGTCGAACGACTTTACATCTATCTGAATTCTCCTGCAGGCAAGTGTATTTGCAGGCACGGGAGCTGGTGCAAGCCTAAATGTAGGCACTGGCGTGGGCACAGTGTCAGATGGCTTGAGATCTATCTGAAATGTCCTATTGGCTAAACCCAATTGTCTACAGGCTAAACCCAAGTGCCTATTGTGTATTTACAGGCATGGGAGCTGGTGCGATCCTACATGTAGGCACTGGCAGTGGCACAGAGTCGAATGACTTGAGATCTATCTGAAATGTCCGATGGGCTAAACACAATTGTCTATGGGCTGAACCCAACACCATTGACCATAGAGATTCTCCTACGGGCTAAAGACTCTAGTCAGCTACTATGGCTCCAGCCAGCTCAGAGTGCTTCTATGAAGTGGCTACTGCCTGTATTCCTTGCTGAAATTTGTTTTCTGACTTGTGATCGGGATCTCAAATCCGGAATGGCATACAATTTTAGCCAATTCGCCATGCGGATAGCACAATCGCATAGATCCGCCATTTGTGCCATCCGTAAGTGAACACAACAAAAACAACAATCGCACAGATCTTCCATGTGTGTCATCCGTAAGTAAACCCAACGTTACTACAGAGTGAGTTGTGTGTTCTAGAGTGAGAGAATGCAAGCTTATACAGGGTGGGCCAAAAAAAGTGAGACCCCTAACTTTGCGGACGCCGTTCTCAAGCATGACTGCACCGATTGACTTCAAATTTGGTGACAACACACTACAGGGTGTTGTTGATCGTCGGTACAAATTTCAACCAATTCTGTGCATCTCACGCCAAATGGCAGCTACGCGCGCAACACCATGCCGAAAATTGGGTGCGGACGGCGAAGAGGAGGATGGCCATGTGAGTCGTCATCCGTAAGATAGTGATCGGAATGCAGTTCGTTAGACGGTGTGGGACAACGTGTGACTATCTGTGGCTCTTCCGGGAAAAGTGCTACGAGTCTTCCGGGAAAAGTGCTGCGAGGTTCTGGAGAAAAGTTTCTGGTGAAAAGTGCTGTGGGGAAAAGTGCTGCGGTGCCAGGCGATGACTTTTCCGCCAGATTCAAACGGTGTCTAAGCCCAAGCCCCAGAGTGTCTCTAATAAGCGCACCCCAAAAAGCCTAAGCCTGTGAGTGTATGATGACTGGATGCTCTGGGACGGTGTGCTGAAGCCTGAGGGTGAAGCGGTGCAGTTGATGTTCTGGAGAGAGTGATAGCCTAAGGTTGAGATTGAGCAGAGTGAAAGCCTAACCCTCAGACTGTGACTAAGCCTAAGCCTGAATTTCCGCCAGATTCAAACGGTGTCTAAGCCCAACCCTGTGAGTGTCTCAAATAAGCCCAAGGTTGAAAATGTCTCTAATAAGCGCACCCCTCAACTGAGCATCTATAGCTGTGCGTGTTGCGTGAATAAGTGTCGTGTGTGTGTGTGCCTGCCCTCACCTGCATGTACCGTGCCCGCCTACCCTTACCTACCGTTACTGTGTATGCGTTGGTGGTGGAGAGAGAGGTAAGCTGTGTGCAGCGACTGAGAATGGCTTGCTGATTTTCACCCGCAGAAGGCCAGGTGCTTATGCTGGGAGCGACTGCAGCGCCACCTGCCGGCCATGAAGAGGAACGTGCGCAGCGCCGCCTGCCGGCCGAGTAGAGATTTGCGAGATTTTGTATTTCTGGTTGTTGCGTGCATCCACC
>JASAMZ010004448.1:0-18958 GCA_030248115.1 Linhomoeus sp. GSCO2_2 | reverse complement strand
TGTATGTCATCCTCTACTTCGTTCAGTTACGCATGTGCTCGGCAATGCACAAGAAGAACATTATTTCTTAGCCGCAGTTGCCGTTTGACCTTTCTGCCGTCTCTGTCTACTCGGAATAGTCATACGGTAGGACGTCTCAAGTCGCACTGCGCTTTTTCTGAGTTGGGTCGTGGATTGGGTCGTGGGTCGTGGATTGGGTCGTGGGTCGTTGGGTCGTGGAATACTAATAGCCCCTTGTGGGATGTATCTGAGTTCCATGCAGAAGTCTGCCAAACTAAGAGACTCAGAGTCAATATAACTAGCAGCCGAATCAACTTGTAATCAGTTTGTTGGTGCATCAGAATTTCTCGTAGTACGATAGCGAAAGAATTGCTAGTAATTTCTATGAAAATACGCTGGAAAGGTTTAATAGCTTAGCAGATAACCTAAACTAAACTGCGAGTTTTAGTTTCATTTACAGTTAACAACTCCTTGAGACTGAAACTGAACCTAGTTTAATTTCTAATGGACAACCTGTTTGGTAGTCAAGGGGTGACAATAGAAACTGATTTAGTTTTAGTTTCAGTCTCAGTACCACTTTTCATTTCAGTTTCTGTTTCACTTTCAGTACAGAAATTTCTCGAGTTTCAGTTTCAGTTATTGTAACTGAGTTTCAGTATCAGTGCGCTGCTCGCTGCTGTTAAGCGTACATGCAATCTCGAATTGATGCGTAGCTGCGTTGCTGATTACCATGAAAATAAGATCCATTCGAAGTCTATTCGTCATTGGAAATCAAGCAATGCGCCAAATCATACATACAAAGATAAGCCAAACACACGCCTCAAATCTACTTTCATCTGCCGTCCAGTAATGAAAATCAAACGCTTGACATGAACTTTATTCAAAATGATTTCTTTTTCAGGCATAACTTGGATATTAGTACGCAGCAGATAAAGAGGATGAATGCCTACATGAATCTGCGTTGGTAACAAACAGATGTCGCTTTAAAAGAGATCAGAAGGAGTTACAGGGTTATTCCGCTTAATCGCCCATGGGCGTTTACGTGATTTGAGACACTCTAACGGCCAAAGGTTCTCGCCACGTAAACGCCCTTGAGCTTCTCTAGGTACATGTACATAGTCGATTTCAGCCACCTCAGTCAAATGAGGTCACACATCAGCACTTATTCACCGTAAACCATCTGAACATCGACCAAAACAACTGTAGAGGTAATACTTAAAGAGACCAATAAGCGCTCTCAACACGAGCAACTTGTTCTCCCTTCTCAGCGAAGTGAAGGGGAGGGGGCGGTATTGGCATAGAGGGGGCGACTTTGGCATATGCCAGTACCGCCGGGGGGCGAAACTGGCATATGCCAAAACCGCCGGGGGGCGGTTTTGGCAGGGGGGCGGTTTTGGCATGTGACACCGGCCTTGCCTAGTGATCGTTCGCTTAAAACACTTCTATGTACAAGCAGGGCTCGCTTGTTCCTAACTGACGCCTGGCGTCAAACAAACAACACTTTCGTCGAAGTTACATAGTCGTCGTGGTCCATTGCCCTTTTGCCTTGTTTTGGCATTCTCGACTGCTGAATCCATTTGAGAGTCCATTGGAGAGAGAGAGAGAGAGTTCGTTGAGACACACATGAAGTGGCGTGTGCTGAGCTGACTGCGAATGGAACCAGCCAGCCGACGGAAAAGAGAAATTTGTCTGTGAAACGCAAGTGGGGGCGGACCTCCTTTCGGCGCGTGTGGCTGCCGCTTGATGGTCAGAACTGTGCCCTGCCAATTAGAATACGTAGACGAAGAAACGACACAGCAGCGTCCATTGCAGGGTGTCATACTGGAATTCATTTTAATTCTAGTATAGTATAGTATAGTGTGGAGGAGTGATTTTCAATTCTAGTATAATATAGTACTAGCCGTTCCTTCCTGTTGCAGAAGAATTTCTGAGATCTGACTACCATGGAATGTAGTCTTCAATGGCCGTAATGTCCTGTTGCATGATCTGTCCTGTTCAAGGTCTGTCCGTTGCAAGGTCTGTCCTGTTGTGAGCCAACGGCGCTGGTCGCCTCGCACGCGCGCCGCAACGTCCGTCCTGTTCATTGTCAAGGTTGCAAGATTTGCCCTGTTGAAGGGTCTGTCCTATTGCAGGGTACATATGTCCTGTGCAAGGGCTGTCCTGTTGCAAGGCCTGTCCTGTTGCAAGGTCTCTCCTGTTGCAGGGTCTGTCCTGTTGCAAGATCTGTTCTGTTGCAGGGTCTGTCCTGTTGCAAGATTTCTCCTGCTGCAAGATTTGTCCTGTTGCAAATCTGTCCTGTTGCAAAGGTTTGTCCTGTTGCGAGCCAACGGCGCTGGTCGACTCGCGCGACGATCCTGTTGCAACGTCTGTACTGTTGCAGCGTCCTGTTGCAGAAAGTCTGTCCTGTTGCAAGCCAATGGTGCTGACTGCCTCGCGAACGCGCCGTACAAAGCGGCGCGCAAAACAAATGCTAGAGAGCGGGCCGATTGTCCTGTTGCAAGATCTGTCCTGTTGCAAACGAAATAGTCGCTGAAGCGGCTTGAATTGCCTGCGCGAGCAGTGTCGTACTGTTCGGCTCTGTTGCAATTGCACATTGCAAGGTTCTCTGCTGTACCGCGCACTGCCGCACTGTTCCCTTTTGCAAGGCTCTGCTACAGTGCATTGCCGTACTGTTCAGGCAAAGCCTGCGTTGAAGGCAGGCAGCAACAGGCGACGCTGGCGCAGCGATTGATTCCAAGCGGTCGATCGATCGAAGCGAGCGAGCTTCTCTCTCCAATGGACTCTCAAATGGATTCAGCAGTCGAGAATGCCAAAACAGAGGCAGCCGGCAATGGACCACGACGACTATGTAACTTCGACGAAAGTGTTGTTTGTTTGACGCCAGGCGTCAGTTAGGAACAAGCGAGCCCTGCTTGTACATAGAAGTGTTTTAATCTAACGATCACTAGGCAAGGCCGGTGTCACATGCCAAAACCGCCGCCCTTGCCAAAACCGCCCCCGGCGGTTTTGGCATATGCCACTGGCGGCCCTACTGGCATATGCCAAAGTCGCCCCCTCTATGCCAATACCGCCCCCTCCCCTTTCACTTCGCTGAGAAGGGAGAACTAGTTGCTCGTGTTGAGAGCGCTTATTGGTCTCTATAAGTACTACCTCTACAGTTGTTTTGGTCGATGTTCAGATGGTTTACGGTGAATAAGTGCTGATGTGTGACCTCATTTGACTGAGGTGGCTGAAATCGACTATTTACATGTACCTAGAGAAGCTCAAGGGCGTTTACGTGGCGAGAACCTTTGGCCGTTAGAGTGTCTCAAATCACGTAAACGCCAATGGGCGATTAAGCGGAATAACCCTGTAACTCCTTCTGATCTCTTTTAAAGCGACATCTGTTTGTTACCAACGCAGATTCATGTAGGCATTCATCCTCTTTATCTGCTGCGTACTAATATCCAAGTTATGCCTGAAAAAGAAATCATTTTGAATAAAGTTCATGTCAAGCGTTTGATTTTCATTACTGGACGGCAGATGAAAGTAGATTTGAGGCGTGTGTTTGGCTTATCTTTGTATGTATGATTTGGCGCATTGCTTGATTTCCAATGACGAATAGACTTCGAATGGATCTTATTTATGGTAATCAGCAACTCAGCTACGCATCAATTCGAGATTGCATGTACGCTTAACAGCAGCGAGCAGCGCACTGATACTGAAACTCAGTTACAATAACTGAAACTGAAACTCGAGAAATTTCTGTACTGAAAGTGAAACAGAAACTGAAACTGAAATGAAAAGTGGTACTGAGACTGAAACTAAAACTAAATCAGTTTCTATGGTCACCCCTGGACTACCAAACAGGTTGGCCATTAGAAATTAAACTAGGTTCAGTTTCAGTCGCAAGGAGTTGTTAACTGTAAATGAAACTAAAACTCGCAGTTTAGTTTCGGTTATCTGAAACTAAGCTATTAAACCTTTCCAGCGTATTTTCATAGAAATTACTAGCAATTCTTTCGCTATCGTACTACGAGAAAGTCTGATGCACCCACAAACTGATTACAAGTTGATTCGGCTGCTAGTTATATTGACTCGTAGTCTCGTAGTTTGGAGGACTTCTGCATGGAACTCAGATACATCCCACAAGGGGCTATTAGTATTCCACGACCCAACGACCCACGACCCAATCCACGACCCACGACCCAATCCACGACCCAACTCAGAAAAAGCGCATTGCGACTTGAGACGTCCTACCGTATGACTATTCCGAGTAGACAGAGACGGCAGAAAGGTCAAACGGCAACTGCGGCTAAGAAATATGGAATTTCTCGTGATCGCCTGTATGTAGAGGACTGAAAATTGTACAGTGGGTAGAATTTTACGGTGGACATGTTTCTGTTAAGAAACACATTCTTCACTTCTGCGTATAATTTTTTGCATTCTGTGCATAAACAATTTCGACATAGGTGTGATTGCTCGTCAACCTTGTGAAGGATACTTCTGCTGTGATTTGAGGATTGAGGGGGGGGGGAGGGGGGGAGGGGGTCCAGAGGGCCAAAGTCGAGTTCCAAAATTGCTCTGAAAAACAGCATAAGATGCCCAAAAAGTGAAAATAATACTTTATTTCATCCTATTTTTCATGGAGAATACCACAAAAGATGGAGAACTTTCAATGGCTACCCAGCGCTGCAGAAGTATTTATTTTGTGACGTTTCGCTGGCTTTCTAGCCAGCTTCCTCAGGCCAAAACCCAATCACTTCAGTATTTGCGTAATAACCCAGCTGAGGAAGCTGGCTGGAAAGCCAGCGAAACGTCGCCAAATAAATACTTCTGAAGCGCTGGGTAGCCATTGAAAGTTCTCCATGTATGATGCAGCACCTTGAACCATTTAAAGATCTACCTCAAAAGATTCAACTGTTCAAAGACAACACTGCCGGTGAATACTTGACAATTTTCAAACTGATATGCAGAAATTTTCCTACACTTTGCTGCTTTATTGTCAGCCCAGGGGGGTGGGGGGGGGTGGTGGTTAGATCGACAACAATAACAAGATTCCCGTTCCGGTTGGTCCAAGATTGGGGGGGAGGGGTAGTAGTTACATTCCTAGCAACAAATTTTGGACTGCGGTGCAATTTTAGAGCAATTTCCTAATGGAAGTCGCTAAATTTTTTTGCTTAGACCTTTTTGTACCCGAACAGACTTAATTGAGTGTCTAAACTAAGTGTCAGCTAGGCACTCCGCATGATTATTTCAGCAGATGGGCACAGGAAAGCCCAACCAGTGTTGCATTCCCACTAAATTGGCCCATTCCCGAGTTCTTCAGTGCAGAAAGTTTGAAATTGGGTCAGCGCCCACTGTTTGCTATGGTAAATCCCAAATTCAAATTTAAATCTGCGCAATTTGAACAACTTCCAGAAGGTCGCAACTCGCTTAACAGATGTCGGATTCATGTCATGCGGCGTCAGAAAGCCCAGACCCAACTGTCAAAAATTCGCCTCAGGGACCTAATCCTTGGCCGACCGGGTGCTGAAATCGGAGTAGCTGCATCAAAAATCGCAGAAAAACACCAGAACCACCCAAGGTCGAAAATCCCAGTTTTCCACTCAGGACCCAGCACCTTTGCCACTGCGGATCTCCCGAACAACAAAAGCAATCTTGGCAATCTTGGTCTCGATCGAAAGGCCATACAAGTCTCCAAGTCAGAGTAGAAATCAGTGAGGATCCACCATCGCAAACTCGAGTTATGCTTTTTAAAGCCTAGAAATATTTTTGAAATTCAAGTTTTTACCGTACTCCCATGGCGGACCACCTAGGGAGCCTGTTCCAGTCCCGCTTCGTAAAGCATCTGAAGGACTACAACATGCCCAAAAATCACCAAAATCGATCCACTTTTGCGAAAGTTATGGCCTGATTATTTTACTTACTTGGCAAAAATCCAAAATTCAGGGGACTTCATAAAGATTAACAGCAAACATCATCAACACGCTAAACCAATGCCAAATTATAATCTGCACCCCAGAAACCCATGGTGCAACCCAAATTCGTTGCGTCTGTCATTTTCAGTTTCTGCCGTCTCTGTCTACTCAAAATAGTCATACGGTAGGTCTTCTCAAGTCGCAATGCGCTTTTTCTGATTTGGGTCGTGGATTGGGTCGTGGGTCGTGGATTGGGTCGTGGGTCGTTGGGTCGTGGAATACTAATAGCCCCACAAGGAAGCATCGTCAGCCACTGTATTCGGCGCTTGAGCGGTCATGGCTGCTGCTTGTTCGATGACAGGTACTTTAGAAAGAAGGGGCGGTACTGGCATAGAGGGGGCGGTATTGGCATGTATGCCAAAACCGCCGGGGGGCGAAACTGGCATATGCCAAAACCGCCGGGGGGCGGATTTGGCATAGAACGGTTTTGGCATGTGACACCGGCGCCTCTGAATTCTCTCTGCTTTTGGTACACACGCCTATACACACCTATACAAACCTATACCATTCGGTGCCGATCAGTATACCCAGGTATACTATTCGGAAAATAGGATTTTACCCGACAGATGTGCGATCAAAGTAGTATCCCCGAGTATACAAATTGGCACTTCCCATTTGAAGTTCTTTTCAGCGGCTTCCATTGTTTACTCACATTTTGAAAGGCGTGAGCTTAGAGTTGAATTATTGCTTAATTTTTGAGTGTGTGAAACCCATTCCAGTAATTGAAAACGCAAAATATCAACAAAATGTTGCAAATGTCCAATCTTTAGCTCAGACTATAGCATGTCAAACAGGTTATTGAACAGAAATTTGTCTAAAAATATTTTTGCGACCCAATTACTGTAGTATACCACATTTGGCACCAAGTGCCAATTAGCATACCCGGGGTATACTATTTTTAGGGGGGTATACTAATTGGCACTGTACGGTACACGCACAGTTACAAACCAAGACAAGCCTATACAGGCGAGAACAGGTTCCACGTTGCCATTGGACACCCCATTAAGGGATGCGAATCACAATCGAAAGCGACCGCCGGCGAAGCCTCAAGGGGGGATATTAGCTCGTCGCAAGTCGAGCGCGGTGGCTGATGGGCGATGGATGTGCGTACACAGGAATCATCTCCCGTTTCACACTCTGGCTGCATATTTTCCATAGATAGCCTTCCGTCAAGCGTATGTACGAGAGAGCAGCTGTAATTGACAGGTGGCGGTCAGGCGCTTTGAGTGCCCCTCAAGCCGTGTATGTAACTCGCTCGAGGCTGCGCCAAAAGCCAAATCCTGGGCGGAATCTGTATTGCTATGCAATACCCTCTGGCGAAGGGGGAACTCGATGAGCTCTCGCACTCTCTCTGCAGAAACAACGCAACTCTTTGCAATGTCAGTCAGAACGCAAACTCAACTTTTTAATACCGAAGCTTGTTTGCTGGATGCGCCACCAATTCCGTTGTTGACAACTCGCACGCGCTTAGCCATAGTCATACCGTACACGTACCTAAAGGTGTAAGATGGTGGTAGATTAACCCACTTCAAAACCGCGGACGCAGAAATTGGTGGCTGGATTCTGCAAGGTCGAACAGTGCTCGCCATACACCAATCTGTGTAGGCAGCATACGCGTGTTACGGCCTTCCGTGCGATAGAGTGGCAGAATTGCTTGGTTGGAGGTGAGGCCACACAAGAAGACGATTGAACTCTCAAACAGGCGTAACGTTTCGTTTTCGGCCGACAAATCGATGGGTACTACTTAGTTATGTACCGCCAGCAATGCGCCCGACTGGTTTATTGTAGCCATCGGCGCCAATTGCGAGTTTCCAGCCGCCATTCTGCAATTGGGCTCCCTCACGCAGTGTCTGAACAACGTGGCATTAACACCCAATCCCGGGCGGCGCTGGTGACGGTTTGCATGTCCGTCCACGTGACGCCCCTATTATTAGGTCATTGTTCCTGTTATGTAGAAGCGTGTTCGTAGGTTATGGGTACGGAGTTACAGTACTCTCGGCCTTATGGTATGAATTGCAAATGAAATGGCTGAACGGTGAGCCACGCTGTGAGGTGTCGCGCTCGTTCTACAGCAGCGAGTTTACAAGGAAGATTGACACTCAATACGTCATCAGCAAGTTTTTCAATATATTGCGATGTACGATGTAACCTGATCAAAGTGGAGGCAACTTGAAAAGTTGAAAAGTGAAACAATCGCACGATGATATGTAGACGGATTGGAATCCCATTGAAGTGTCACTCCGAACGAAAACACATGACGACTTCTTTTCCGCAACTTGTTTTATCCACTGCTTTGCACGCGAACACAATCCGCGCTTGGAATTTCCGAAACAACGCACAACAGTGGCAGCGAACGAAATGCTCTTCAGTCGTTGTTACAGTACCCCACGCTTGACGCTCGTCACCACTGTAGACGACAGCTCCAATTCCGCCCCGTTCGTCGTCCCGTCAACCTTCCCAATACGCGAAATGCCATTTCTCAGAATCTCGTCTGTCAGTCTCTGGCGAGTGAGCAGGCAGTAGATGGCCCGGCGGACGGAGGCGAGGCAGGCGGT
Organism: Linhomoeus sp. GSCO2_2; assembly: GCA_030248115.1. Lineage (NCBI taxonomy): Eukaryota > Metazoa > Nematoda > Chromadorea > Monhysterida > Linhomoeidae > Linhomoeus > Linhomoeus sp. GSCO2_2. The sequence goes on along the minus strand of JASAMZ010004448.1, from coordinate 10,443 downwards.
GTAAATGAACACGTTGACAAATGGGTTCAGGTTTCGAATGGCGTACTGGTATTCAGCCACAATGTGGAGAAAAGGCCCGACGACGGCGATGTCGGTGAGCGAAGCTTTGCTCGGCACAACCTTCAATGGGAAAGAATTGCCCGGGAGATATTCGTAAGTATTAGTATACCTAAGTTGAATTTAGTGCTAAGAGGTCAATATTCATGACTTTGTCAAGTTAGGAATACCTCACACAAAACTAAATAGGTCATAGTTTCGATTCAATCAGCTGCAGTTAGCAGACTAGCTCTTACGAACCTTAGCATCACGAGCTAGCACTAAATGACCCTAATTACTGTAACTAGCCCTGTTTGAAATACCGCCTCCTGATCGTACACGCCTATTTATTCAAAGTAAGAGCATGAGATTCAATACGGTGTTTTCCTACTCGTTTTGTACGTGCCTCAAAGTGCCCCCGCTCGTTCAGGAGGCCCTGTATACGTGTCCCAAAATTGTCCTACTCGTCCGGTGCGTTACCCAAATGGGTCAAACTCGTACAAAAGCCTCTACAGTCGTGTCTCAAGGTGGCCTACATCGGAAACGTGGGTTGATTGGTTCCGCCAATCAAAAAGTAAGAGTATTCATGTAAAGTGCCTAGAAAGGAGAATATGTTCCAAGTATGAAGCATGTAAAAGTAAGAGGTATTAAACGATATTCCTCTGGTGTAGCAAATGCGGCGCTTTGCGCCCGCCCACCCAATTTGTTAAGAAAAAATAGTACCAGTATTGATTGAAAGAAAGCATTTTCGACTAAAATCATCCACACAAACTGCGCAAAGGTCACAACGACACGCGGCAACATATTCGGCACACCCTAGCGTGTCGTTGTGACCTTTGCGCAGTTTGTGTGGATGATTTTAGTCGAAAATGCTTTCTTTCAATCAATACTGGTACTATTCTTTCTTTAACAAATTGGTGGGAGGCGCAAAGCGTCGCATTTGCTACACCAGAGGAATATCGTTTAATACTATTACTTTTACATGATTCATACTTGGAACATATTCTCCTTTCTCCCTTTAGGCATTTTACATGAAATGTAACAACAGTTCATCGCGAAGAGAACACCGTCCACAAAGCACAAATGACATAAACATCGCTTGAATCGCATTAGTCCTCCATCCTTCTAGAACCGCGCTTCTTTGGATCTCGCTGCCATTCGTCCACGGCCTCCCCATCGTTGTCTACCTCGCCTACGACAACCTCTCGAGCGCCAGAACGAACAGGAACCCTTTCTGCTGGTCCACAACCTTCATGGGAGCCTGGACCTACCACCGCTACGCGGAGCCCCTCTTCAGTCTGTTATCAGTGGTGCTCTATGGATGCACCATTGGCACAATCGACGCTTATCAGCCGCCCGCTGGCCTGGTCGACAATAGCCTCAGGGCCTATCTGAAGCTCCAGAGGCGGTTCACGACCACCATGGGAATCGTGGCCCTCTGCACGCTGGCATTCGAGGTCTTTCCCAGGGCGCTGCTCTTTCTGGTCAACGGGCTGCAGGTGGGAAGGGGCAGCTTGCTAGCAACTTCATTTGTTTCAGTTTCAGTTCAAATCATGACGCTGGCCGAGTCTCAGTTTCAGCTTCAGCATCAGTACCCTGAAACGCATAGTGACTGGAAGTGAGTTTCAGTTATTGGGCGCCCAATAGTCAATGTTTTAGTGTAGAAGCACGTTTGGGTGTTGCTATTTTGTGGAGCGAAGGAAACTTTGAACATTGGCCAACTTCAATCCGTTTTGCCTAACTTTCAACTAAATATTTGCTTGTATTTGAAAATTTGGCGATCATCTGTTTATCTGGTGAGTTTCAGTTGCAGTTATGACATACACGTAGCGGTTTCGATTCAGTTTCAGTTAACTGATTGCAACTGATGCGACACCTCCAGTTCAATTTTCAGGTTCTGCCGAGCAAGGACGCCTATCTCGAGATTCCGCTGGTCGGCTGGCTCCTCTACCTCGTGGCCAAGCACCAGTACGCCATCCGGAACCTGAACCCCTTCGTTAACATCTTCATCTACTCTGCCAGACTGGCCTCCGTCCGCAGGGCCATCTACTGCCTGCTCACCTGCAGGAGACTCACGGACGAGATTCTGCGAAATGGCGTGGTTGGACAGTCGCCAACCAAGACAACGCACAAGACGAATGGAGATATGCTGGAGCTGCCATTGATCGCGAACCCCCAGTTTCGCAAGCGCTCCAGGACGTTCTGATGTAAAGGTGTTAGGTTTTCCGTGGCTCCACGATAGCTTCGGCTCGGCAGCACTGATTCGTACGTGAAGAAAGCTCTGATAAGAGTACTGCACGAATTGTCCGAACTTTTACTGGTTTAAAGTGTGACACTTGTGTGGACTTCTGACTGGAAGAGGTGCGGTACCTACATCTTGTAGCGGATCTAGCGGTGGGGGGGGGGACGCATTCGACACAATTTTTGAGCAATTTCATAACTTTACACATAAATATTCGCAATAATTTTTGCTGCGCCGCAAAAACGGAAGCTGAAACTGAAACTCAGCCAGCATCATAATTAAGGTTCTATTGGCCACCCTGTGATTCCTCCCTTGATCGTGGCCAAACATGACACGCCATTAGGATTCCGCCCCGAGTCGTCCGAATACGCCCTGTGTTCAAGATTCCAAAGCGTGCCCGCTCACCCATTCGGAAGTCGCGCCCGTAGTACCACTCGGGCTTGATTGACGTTGACGACGCCCGAATAGGATCCGGTGGACGCGACGCGTTCCACAGCCGAAGTGATGTGCAGACGGCACTTGTAGTCGAGAGACCAGGTGTAGGCGGCGCAGCAGGAGTTGGCGTGACAGAGGGCGCAGCACTCCTGGTGTTGGCTATTTGTCCCCCATTGACCAGCTGGAAGTGACAGGTCGCCACGCTTACAATTGCCGTGTCCTGAACATGGATTGGGTGGTGGTGATGGCCGTCGTCGTCGTCGTCGTCGTCGTCGTCGTCGTCGTCGTCGTCGTCGTCGTCGTCGTCGTCGTCGTCGTCGTCGTCGTCGTCGTCGTCGTCGTCGTCGTCGTCGTCGTCGTCGTCGTCGTCGTCGTCGTCGGCGTCGTCGTCGTCGGCGTCGTCGTCGTCGGCGTCGTCGTCGTCGGCGTCGTCGTCGTCGGCGTCGTCGGCGTCGTCGTCGTCGTCGTCGTCGTCGTCGTCGTCGGCGTCGTCGGCGTCGTCGGCGTCGTCGTCGTCGTCGTCGTCGTCGTCGTCGTCGTCGTCGTCGTCGACGGCCTTCTCTAGATACGGCTATTGATGTGTGCAAAGTTCACTATGCTGTTCGCCAAGATTTGACAGACACTATGCATAGGTTGAACTTTTTAGACACACAGCGTGTTGGGTGTGCTGCTTTCGGGTTCTCACATTTTCGTTTGACAGAGTGAAACAACTTCCGTGAAAGGAAACTTCTGACGGACGGCAGAGCCCCCCCCTTCCGCTAGGCGACAAAACTGACGTGCGCAATCAGTTTGCGCCCCCCCCCCCCCGCCACCGCCTCCATCCCCCCATCCCCCCCCCCAGCCTCTGCCTCTGCCTCTGCCTCCGCCCCCGCCCCCCCCCCCCCCCCCCCCCCCTTAAGTCTTCGTTCCAGCTTAGTCTAACTCAGATCAGACAGCACAGCTGAGTCTCAGCTAAAGCTTGTCATCTGTGACGTTTGCGTGTAAAATGGAGAAATCAGGCAACTTGTGTACTTGTGACAGTGACACGTTACGTATCTCTCACACAGTGGCGAGGGGATCGTGTCTATCCGTAGTACTTCCTGTCGATATCAACGCTGCTTTCGCGGGAGTGTCTGCCATAGTTCCCTCAACAACTCCGTTGCTCAGATTGTGCTCCGCTTCTCCTCTACGACAGGTCACGAAGCGGTAGACGGCTAGCCGGAAGGACCTCAGTCTGGCGGCGTAGATGAAGAGGTTAACGAACGGGTTGAGGTTTCGAATGGGGTACTGGTACTTTGCCACGAGGTAGAGGGGACGGCCGACCAGCTGGATGTCTCTGTAGGCTTCCTTGTTTGGAAGGAGCTGAAGAGACGCACTATGCTATCGTGTAGTTTGGAAACTGTGCCTGATAAGAGTCCTCGTAAATATCACTGCAACTGTACCAATTCTAATTCCTCAGCTGGATAGTCTTCGAGTGAGCCATTTCGCATCCAGAAGCTACATGTATGTTTGTCAAGTGGGTGCCATGATACTAAAAAAATAGTGCACGATTACAGTAATTTAAACTTTTTGCTGTACCTGCAAGGACTACAAATTTTATGCGCGGCGCCAGGTTTGCGTCCAAGCCAATTACATAGGTGTATTCAGCATCAGGGTCAAATCCAGCTCGCCTGAAGTTCGCTGACGAGGAAGAGCAGCAGCCTGGGACAGACCTCGAATATCAGCGTGCACAACGCCACGATTCCCATAGTCACTGTAAACTTCCTCTGGAGTCTCAGGTACGTTTTCAGGCTGCTGTCCACCAGTCCAGAGGGCGGCCTATAGCCGACCATCGTTCCAATTGTGAGACCATACAGAACCACTGACAGAGCGCTGAAGACTGGCTCCGCGTAGCGATGGTAGCCCCAGGTGCCCAGGACTGTTGTCGACCAGCAGAGTGGGCTGAAGCCCCTTGCTGAACTCGTGAGGCTGTCGTAGGCGAGGTAGGCGACGATCGGTATGCCGTGAAGGAAGGGAGCGGCTATCCAGAGAAGCGCCGTTCTGAAACGAACCATTGGACCCAAGAAGTGGAGATCTTTTGCTTGGAGCGGTTTGCGTTGTCACTTTTACTTCTTTTGATTTTCACTTCTACGAAGATTACCACACGTTCTGCATGTAGTCACAAAGTGGCTCACACGCTGCCACCGACCTTTTTCCGCGTTGACGGTACCACAGTGGAAAGGCGACAGAAGTGAGTCGTTCCAGAGAGACGACGCAGAGCATGAGGCCGTTGACGTGTGTCTTCAGCATCATCAGCCATGTCCAGGGCATGAGCAGGCACTGTCTTCTGGACCAGCTGGGATACAGGCTGGGATTGGTCACGTGCAGCTTCAGCAGTCTTCCCACTCCACTCGTCAGCGCCCCCACACCCGTGAGCGTGTCGACCGTCGCCAGACCTGACACGATTTCAAGTGCTGAGTGTCCCAAGCGCTATATCTTGCGGGAAATGTGTCGTGAACCACAATTCGTCGATAGTCAAATGCAAGGCCATTCCCAGCTTCTACTCACCAACGATCACGATCATCTCAGGGCGACTGCGCAGCCTGCGGTGTCTCAGGATGGCCAGTAAGATGACAGAATTGGCCACAGTCAGCAGAAGCCCTTGGATTGAATGGCTGGCGTACGTCGCTGTGGTGAAGTGGTCGATCTCCTTCTGGTCATGGCGAACCTCGATGTGTTTCACAGAGGTCGCGTTAATAAATCCGTTTTCGGTCAGCGACATCATCTGGAGATGTCATTGTTAGGATTTCATCGCGACTTCAACCGAAAATGTCTGCCAGTGGCGGCATACAGGGTGGCCCACCGAAAACCCGTGCTCTTTGCTGGCTTATATCTCTAGCGTGGGTCGGTCGATTTGGATGAAATTTTCAGAGGCTGTAGTCTAAGGTCAAACTTAAAGATGCTGCAAGCTGCAAGTTTGTAGCTTTGGCACCGCTGTAGTAGCACTGAAAAAGCGTCTCCGCAGAGAATTGAAACAAAATCGACATAAATTTTTGGCCTCCGATTTTTAAGAGATGTAATAAAGGATGTGATCCCGAGTTTCCCAGCTTTTGACTTAGGTCGCTGCGACCTCCATAGCGTAACGTGATGTCAAAGTTTCTGAGTTATCCAAATTGAGCGTAAAGTCGGCAGCTAAAACTACTGTAACTTGCGCTGCACTGCATCAAACGAGCTGATATTTTGACACGAGGTAGAGAAGAACCACCTTAACGTTTGGTACAAGTTCCAGCGTAAGTGCCACTTATGCGCGCATTTGTCAACTTCGCGGCGTTTGAATTATCGATGTTCTTTGTGTTGCCTGCTCTAGCTCGCTCATCAGCCCAACGAAACAGCTGCAACTTGGCACATCCTTACGTTTGCTAGTGCACTACAATCGCTGAAAATTTGAGCCAAATCGATAAAGAGACGCAAGAGATGTAAGCTTTCAAAGAGCACGGGTTTTCGGTGGGCCACCCTGTATGTACAATCACAGTTCAAAACTCCATAAAGTTAACCCTGAAGTCGCAAGTTGGCAGTTCCCAAAGAGAATCGTATCTGCTGGACACGCCACGTGCTATGGTTCGCCATTTCACACGTCGAGACAATATTGTACGGAAGACGACCGTTTACTCAGAAGACGGCGCGAAAACTCTCTCTCTCGCGCGTCGACATATGTCAGAGCAGTTAGACACAAATTAGCGCCGAGAGTAGGTGTCTGCTGGGCAATTCCAGGCAGGCGCCGCGCCGGTAGAACGACAGCTGTCTTCCACTGCCAGTCATATAATCGGTTGCCAAACGCGGACTTCTTGCTTCAATGGAGGGAGGGGCTTCACTGCTCAAAGAAATTAAACTACACGATGAAGGCACAAGGAAACGCGGCACACTGCTTGCTCAACTGCAGTCATTGATGTCTGAGGTAGCTTTTGACATCATCGTGGAGACGCACTATGAATTCTGCGACTCGTGTAGAAGTAGGAGGAATGGCCAAGGGAGATTTTCCTTGTGGTACACTGTAGATACACACATAACAGTGCAACATGTGTACTTTCGCTAGTCTCAGAGTGTGATCGAATTCTTGCGGGCAGCGACAAAACTGCAGCAATTGCCAATCGTGGACATGGTGTGGTGTTGGGTAGGCACTTCGTCGAGCAGAAACGTGCGTCACCTTGGCTGCTTTGGCCGGCTGAACCCTCGATTCCGCTATTGGTGTTTTCCAATTCACAGCAAGTGGCGCGCTAAGTCCAAAGAATTGAGTTGCGCACACAGAGCACACAGCACAGCAGTGCAGAGCCTAAGACCAGGCAAGTCGTCCGGGGGACGCAGTATACTCCACAAATTTGGACCCCTACGCACAGTGACTCCTTTCCTATTGTGGCCTCCTGATACATCGGAGTGGAAAACTAAGGCGAATTCGTGATCGCCACCTCTTAAAACCTCAGAATCGACATACAACACCCATGACTTCCTGGAACCGAAATTCTGCAGTGGGGGTACGGTAACATGCAAATTCGTCATAGGTACGTTCAAACATCATCTAAGCGCTAAACGAATGCCAAATTCGTAATCAGCGCCTCCGAAAACCCCGAAATCGAGTATAATATCGCGAAAGTCGACCAGACACCCAATATTCAAATGGACGCGGCAGGGTTACTGTAGCTCTGCAAATTTGCCAAAAACACTTTTCTGGACCAAATTTCAACGTAGAATCGTTTGAAACCACTTTTGAACCCATTAGGCAACGCATTCGAGCGCTACATACGCTAAAAGGCGAAAAGCGCAATTTTTGACCCCGGAGTCAAAAAAGTTCCACCAAGATAACTTTTTTGTGTCTCAACCGATTTTCTCCGTTCATGGCTCATTCGATAGAGGACATCTGGGAAGGAGCACCAAAAGCGGTCTCGCGGCTCTAGCTGCTACCTATCGCGCACAGCAAACCGTCAAAGTCAGAAAATCGCGAAAAATCGCGAATTTTTCAAATTTGGCGCCAAAATGGGTCCCGCAGCGATCCAATTCTTTTTTTGCGTGTTCGGCACTATCGAGGGCTACAACATATCAAAAGATAGTATATACCATTATATGCAACTTTTTCGAGTTCTACCTTGTTTAACCCATTTTCCAGTACTTTGAAAATTTAAATTTTTGAATTTCCCGCCAACGGGGTCCCGGAGCGTGACCCCATATGTCGTGCAGGTTGCCCACCTACTAGACCTACCCAACGCAAAAGACCGTTTGCAAATCGGCCGCTTCACGCGCGAACGCCGTTGACTGTAATTTTCTGCGTTTCGCGCACAAACGCTATATACTCCACACTTTTTTGTGGAGTATAACAAGCTGTGTGTGTAAAAAGTTCAACCTATACTTTGTGTCTGCCAAATCTTGGTGAACAGTGTAGTGAATTTTATTCGCATAATTAGCCGTATCCAGAGAAGGTATCTTGAAAACGTGCACCACAAATCAAGTGCAGCTATTACCACGATACGGTTGTCTGTACAGCTGATCTAAAGCTCAGTGATATCGCCGCGTTCGCTATATGGTATCGGCATGATACGACGCCGTTTATCTGAAGTTTTATACCTGTGGGAATACGCCACATCGAACAAACAAGCTCCGGTATTAAAAAGTTGAGTTTGTATTCTGACTGACATTGCATAGAGTTGCGTCCTTTCTGCAGAGAGTGCGAGAGCACACCGCCCGTATTGCTCCGCTTCACGAGCTCCCCCGTCGCAAGAGGGTATTGCTTAGCAATATTGATATCGCCCGGGATTTGGTTTTTAGAGCAAGAAAATCCCTCATTTGAGCAACGCTTTTAAAAAAGTGACAAAAACTTGTCAAAGTTTTGACAAACATAAGACAGAGCACAAAAGAACGCACTATGAGCAATCAAGCCGTGTCGTACTTCTGTCCATGGAGCAAAACGAAGTTTATTTTTTTGGCGCGTGTAGTACTAGTACGTAGCGAGCCTTGGAATGACGTGCCGAGTGTCGCTCTAATCGCAAAATATCAGAAAGTTCCAGAGTAAAACTCAAAACTATTGTTTCTGTGGTACGTGTTTTAGTCAATTACAAAATGTTTGCTGACACATGAAAGAGCACGCCGAGAGCTCAAAATTGACGTGTCGATTGCCGCTCTATAACGTAACACGAGCAAGTTAGAACCGTTTTGTGCTTTTGCACCTTCGGGTTACTGTAGCTCACGAAATTCAAATTTTCAAGTTTCGCAAATAACTCGAGATCGTCTCTCTACGACGCAAATCAAGCGAGTTAGAGCGATTTTAGTGTTCGAATCTCGAGAATGGCGTTTCCCGTGGTGCGTGTTTGCGTAATGTTAAAAATTGTTGCTGCCGCATGAAAGAACACGTCATGAGCTTTCACCTGACGTGTCGATCACCTGACGTGTCGATCTACGACGTAAGACGAGCGAGTTAGAGCCGTTTTGCGTTTTCAGACATTTGGGTTACTGTAACTCGCGAAATTCAAACTTTGAGTTTCGACCAATTGGAGAACAAATGATCAATGAGCCCAGAGCTATCCGAGGTGCTCAAGATCACCTCTCTACGACGCAAGACAGACGAGTTAGAGCCGTTTTGCGTTTTAAACCTTCGGGTTACCGTAACTCGCGAAATTCAAATTTTTGAGTTTCGACCAATGGGAGAACAAATGATCAGCGAGTCGAGAGCTATCCACTGGCCTCGAGATTGCCTCTCTACGACGCAAGTTGAACGAGTTAGAACGATTTTGGCGTCAATATGTCGATAATGGCGTTTTCGGCGGTGCGTGTTTGCGTAATTGAAACAACTTTTGCAGTCACGTGAAAGAACGCGTCGAGACCTTTCACCTGACGTGTCGATTGCCGCTCTACGACGTAACACGAGCGGGCTAGAGCGGTTTTGCGTTTTGACCTTCGGGGTACTGTAGCGCGCGCAATTCAAACTTTTGAATTTCGAAATCTCTTAGCTGAATGATCAGTGAGTCGAGACCTATCCGTAGAGCCCAAGATCTCCGCTCTACGACTTTCCAACGCCGAGATCTGAGAGCGTTACGTACGGACGGACGGACGGACGGACGTACGGACGTACGCACGCACGCCGAGCTCTCGTAGGGTGTCGCCCGGCTGAGGCCGGGCGAAAAAACTTGCCAACTGTTTGGTGGAGTCGTTCTCTACCAGAAATTTTGTTTGGTGCACGTATTTCTTCGTTATGACGTTTTTGTCAATTTTGAGAATTTTAGCAAATTGTTGCGTATTTCTATGAAATTCCACATTTGAAAAAAATTCTTTCGTATTACAAATTGTCCACGGCCTATACGCTTTCCATTTCTGAAGAAATTTCGCCGCTAGCTCATCAGTCGAAAAAGTCGATTTTCGACATTTTCATATTTTAATTGCAAATATCTCCAAATGGCACTTTTTCAAAACTGAAAAATTGTGTCACAAATTGTTACTGGCTTACGACCTTTCAATTTCTGCATTCACATTCATCAATAAATGACGTTCTGTTTTTGTCAATTTATGGAATTTTGACAAATAATCGCGTATTTCTACAAAATTCCACATTTGCAAAAAACTTCTCTTGCGTTACAAATTATCCGCAGTCTATACTCTTTCCATTTCTGAAGAAATTTCGCCGCTATATCATCAGGTGAAAAAGTCGATTTTTGACATTTTCATATTTTGATTGAAAATATCTCAAAATTTGGATAAAAATTGAGCAATATGAACTGAACGAGTATATACAG
>JASAMZ010004446.1:0-22500 GCA_030248115.1 Linhomoeus sp. GSCO2_2 | reverse complement strand
ATTAAGAAACTTTTTAATGCCAAGCGAAAGCGCACGTCGAGACCTTTCAGTTGACCTATCGCACGCCGCTCTACGACGTAAGACGAGCGAGTAATAGCCGTTTTCCGTTTTGACCTTCCAGTTACTGTAACTCGCGAATTTCAAACTTTTGAATTTTGCAACCTCTTAGCTGAATGATCAGTGAGTCGACACCTATCCATAAAGCCCAAGATCTCCTTCCTACGACGTTCCAACACCGAGATCTGAGAGCGTGACGAACGGACGGACGAACGAACGAACGCACGGACGATAAGCTCTCGTAGGGGTTCGCCCGGCTGAGGCCGGGCGAAAAAACTGGATACCCGATGATGGTTGATTGGCATTGTATAGTGTGTCGTGCATTTGAGGAGTATATTCCATAGAGTGTCAGAATAGTAAGTTGAGGATTTCTTCGGGGAGTATCGCCGCAGTTACCTCGAGTATCCAGAGAAAGTTTGTGCCATTGTTGGGCAATCGATGCCTGTAAGGCGCATTGGTGGGTACTGATCCATAAATGGATCAGGAATGTTCGCCGCAGGTTCACTTTGGAATAAAGAGGGTCTAAATGGGACGACGCCCTTTTCTTTTGGGTTACGGTACCGTTGCTGTAGATTGCAGAACCGCACAGTGAGCAGAATTGCCGCGTTTCGTCTTCGATTGAATAGGTGGCAAAAACATACGTTGCCGGACACATCCATGGAAAGCAATGTTGCTAAGTTTTAGCCATTTGAATTGCCGAAATCTGCCTAGTTTGAAAAAAAAACCCTTGAAAATATCCCTAATTTTGTGAAATCTAAAATCTGAAACTGCTGTATAATTACTTGACATACTACGCCCGATTCATCCACGCAAAGATATTTTTAATTTTAAGTTGTTTGAAATTGTCGAAATTTGGCAATTTTGAGAAAAACCTTGAAAATATCCCTAAATTCGTTAATTATAAAATATAGAACTATTTGCTAAATAGCTGGCAGACTATGCCCGACACAACCATGCAAAGACATCCTGAAATTCAAGCTATTCGAAATTGTCGAAATTTGGGAATTTTAGCAATACCCTGGAAATTCCACCAATTAGAAAATCTGAAACTATTTGCTAAATACTTGGCTCACTATGCTCGATACATCCGTGCAAAAAAATTTTGAAATTTAACCTGCTTGAATTTGTCAAAATTTAGGAATTTTGACAAAACCATTAAAAATAATCCTAATTTCGTTAATTATAAAATCTTAAACTATTTGATAAATACTTGGTAGACTATGCTCGATACATCCGTGCAAAGAAGTTATGAAATTTAAGCTGTTTGAATTTGTCGACATTTGGGAATTTTGACAAAAGCCTTGAAAATATCCCTAATTTCGTTAATTATAAAATCTGAAACTATTTGATAAATACTTGGCAGACTATGCTCGATACATCCGTGCAAAGAAAGTTCGAAATTTAAGCTGTTTGAATTTGTCGAAATTTGGCAATTTTGACAAAACCCTTGAAAATATCCTAAATTTTGTTAATTATAAAATCTCAAGCTATTTGATAAATACTTAGCAGACTATGCTCGACACATCCGCGAAAAGAAATTTTGAAATTTAAGCTGTTTGAAATTGTCGAAATTTGGGAATTTTGACAAAAACCTTGAAAATATCCCTAATTTCGCTAATTATATTCGCTGAAACTATTTGCTAAATACTTGGCAGACTATGCTCGATACATTCGTGAAAAGAAGTTTTGTAATTTAAGCTGTTTGAATTTGTCGAAATTTGGCAATTTTTACAAAAGCCTTGAAAATATCCCTAATTTCGTAAATTCCAAAATCCGAAACTATGTCACAAATTCATCGCGTAGTATGCCCTTTCCATTTCAGCAAAAACTTTGCCGATACGACTTGTAAATAAAAGTGTCATTTTTGACATTTTCATATTTTAATTGTGAATATCTCGAAATAGCGAAATTAGCAACAGAAACGGACAACGGCGCGTTACTCAGCGCATTCGACTCCATCGGGTGGCACTAACCGTCATGTCTAGTTTTGTGACACAGACACACAGACACACAGACACACAGAAACACACACGAACAGACAATAGCGTCCGTATATATGTTTTTTGTTGTTGTATTTTTTTAGTTTTTTTTTTTTTTTTTTATTATTTTTTAGTATGGGTGGGGGTGGGGTGGATGTGGGGGTGGGGTGGGGGGGTGGTTGTGGGGGGTTGGTGGGTAGGGTTGTAGTGGGTGTGTGGGGGGGAAGGGTGGTGTGTAGTGGAGGGGGTGTGGAGGGGGTGGGATATTTTTTATTATTTTTTTAAAAGTTTGTTTTTTTTTTGTTTTAATAGATTTTTATTTGGTCTGTTTTTATGTTTGGGGGTGGGGTGTGTTCGCCGGGCTGGCTTTACTCGCCGCGCTGGGGCGCGGCGAAAAAATCTTGAGGGGGAGATTTATGTTTTCGGTGTCCCGACTATAGCCCTCCGCCCTTCTAGGGTCGGAGTGCTAACAAGCTGTTTTAAAAAAGTTGAGTTGTTTTATTAATACAGAGTGGTTTGTGAGTATTTTAAAGTGGAAGAGTAAAAGAGTGGATACTTTTGTAAAGTATTTCGAAGCCTTTCTGATATGACGCGCGCCCGCCCGGAGTTCACTATTCATGCGCTACTTCTGACACGCTCCTTTCTGAGGGGTTCTTGCAGGGCAACATTGGGATCGCCCGGGATTAATTTTTTGAGCAAGGCACACGCATTTCTGAGCGGTTGTTGCAAGGCAACATTGGGATCGCCCGGGATTAATTCTATTTGATAAATACTTAGCATTTGATAAATACTTAGCAGACTATGCTCGACACATCCGCGAAAAGAAATTTTGAAATTTAAGCTGTTTGAAATTGTCGAAATTTGGGAATTTTGACAAAAACCTTGAAAATATCCCTAATTTCGCTAATTATATTCGCTGAAACTATTTGCTAAATACTTGGCAGACTATGCTCGATACATTCGTGAAAAGAAGTTTTGTAATTTAAGCTGTTTGAATTTGTCGAAATTTGGCAATTTTTACAAAAGCCTTGAAAATATCCCTAATTTCGTAAATTCCAAAATCCGAAACTATGTCACAAATTCATCGCGTAGTATGCCCTTTCCATTTCAGCAAAAACTTTGCCGATACGACTTGTAAATAAAAGTGTCATTTTTGACATTTTGAAAAAGCGCTGGGGCGCGGCGAAAAAATCTTGAGGGGGAGATTTATGTTTTCGGTGTCCCGACTATAGCCCTCCGCCCTTCTAGGGTCGGAGTGCTAACAAGCTGTTTTAAACAAGCTGTGTGTGTAAAAAGTTCAACCTATACTTTGTGTCTGTCAAATGTTGGTGAACAGTATAGTGAACTTTGTACACATCGTTAGCCGCATCTGGAGAAAGTGTCTTGAGAATGTGTACCTTAATGCCAAGTGCAGCTATCCCCACGATACGGTTGTCTGTACAGCTGATCTGAAGCTCAGTGATATCGCCGCGTTCGCTATATGTTATCGGCATGATACGACGCCGTTTATCTGATGTTTCCTACCTGTGTGAAAACGTCACATCCAACAAAAAACTTGCCAAAAGTTTGGTGCGAGTAAATTCCTGTGTTCAGCGTACGCATTTCTGTTTCCGAGTGCACATTCATCATTATCATCAATAAACAACTGTTCTGGCCATCAGACGAAAATCTCGATTTTGACATTTATTTAAAATTTTAATTCTAAATATCTCAAAATTGGAATTATTAAAAATGTAAACCTGTGTCACAAATTCTTATTGGCATACGGCCTTACCATTTAAGCGTTCAAATTCGTCAAAAAACGACGTTCTATTTTTGTTGATTTATAAAATTTTTAAAAAATAATCACGTATTTCTATTAAATTCCATACTTGCACAAAATTTCTCTTGCATTACAAATTATCCGCAGTCCATGCTCCTTCCATTTCTGAGGAAATTTCGCCGCTATATCATCAGGTGAAAAAGTCGATTTTTGACATTTCCATATTTTGGTTGAGAATATCTCGAAATTGCAATTTTTAAAAACTGCAAAACTATGTCACAAATTCTTATTGGCATACGACCTTTCCATTTCTGCATTCACATTCGTCAATAAACGACGTTGTATTTCAGTCAATTTATGCAATTTTGACAAATAATCGCGTATTTCTATTAAATTCCACATTTGCAAAAAATTTCTTTTGTGTTACAAATTATCCGCGGTCCATGCCCCTTCCATTTCTGAAGAAATTTCGCGGCTAGCGCATCAGACGAAAAAGTCGATTTTCGACATTTTCGAATTTTAATTGCGAATATCTCGAAAATGCGAAATTAGCAACACAAACGGACACTGGATCCGTACTCAGCGACCTCGACTCTACTTGACCACATAAGTCACATATTCTACTTCGGTGCCACGGACGGACACACAGACAGACAGACAGACAGACAGACATTGTCATCCGTATATATACACCTCGCCGCGCTGAGGCGCGGCGAAAAAAGTTGAGTTGTTTTATTAATACAGAGTGGTTTGTGAGTATTTTAAAGTGGAAGAGTAAAAGAGTGGATACTTTTGTAAAGTATTTCGAAGCCTTTCTGATATGACGCGCGCCCGCCCGGAGTTCACTATTCATGCGCTACTTCTGACACGCTCCTTTCTGAAGGGTTCTTGCAGGGCAACATTGGGATCGCCCGGGATTAATTTTTTGAGCAAGGCACACGCATTTCTGAGCGGTTGTTGCAAGGCAACATTGGGATCGCCCGGGATTAATTCTTTTAGCAGGTAAAGTTGTTCGTAAGACAAGGGTTAAAAAAAACAAAAGTATTTCTTTAGGAATGACCGTTCAACAACTGCCTCAACGTAAGCTCTCAAACGGTCGAACGAATGCCGCTCTACAACGTAAGACGAGCGAGTTAGGGCCGATTTGCTGTTTGAACCTTTGAGTTACTGTAGCTCGCGAAATTCAAACTTTCGAATTTCGACTTCTCTTAACGGAATGATCAGTGTGCCGAAACCTATTCAACAAACTCAAGATCGTCTCTCTACAACGGAAGACGAGCGAGTTTTAGAAGTTTCGCGTTTTAAACCTTTGGGTTACTGTAGCTCCCGAAATTCAAACTTTTGAGTTTCCACCAATAGAAGAACAAATGATCAGTGAGTCGAGAGCTATCCAACCAACCCAAGATCGTCTCCCTACGACGCACGCTGAGCGAGTTAGAGCGATTTCTATGTTGGAAATGCGAGAATGTCGCTTTTCGTGTTGCGTGTTTGCGTAATTAAGAAAACTTTTAATGCCGAACGAAAGAGCACGTCGAGACCTTTTAGTTGACCTATCGCACACCGCTCTACGACGTAAGACGAGCGTGTTAGAGCCGTTTTGCGTTTTGGACCCTCGGGTTACTGTAGCGCGCGCAATTCAAACTTTCGAATCTCGACTTCTCTTAACGGAATTATCAGTGTGCCGAAACCTATTCAGCGAACTCAAGATCGTCTCTCTATGACGAAAGACGAGCGAGTTAGATAAGTTTTGCGTTTTAAACCTTTGGGTTACTGTAGCTTCCAAAATTCAAACTTTTGAGTTTCGACCAATAGAAGAACAAATGGTCAGCTAGTCGAGAGCTATCCAACCAACCCAAGATCGTCTCCCTACGACGCACGCTGAGCGAGTTAGAGCGATTTCTGCGTTAAAAACGCGAGAACGTCGCTTTTCGTGGTGCGTGTTTGCGTAATTAACAAAAGTTTTAATGCCAAACGAAAGCGCACGTCGAGACCTTTTAGTTGACCTATCGCGCGCCGCTCTACGACGTAAGACGATCGAGTTAGAGCCGTTTTAAGTTTTGACCTTCGGGTTACTGTAGCGCGCGCAATTCAAACTTTTGAATTTCGAAACCTCTTAGCGCAATTCTCAGTGAGTCGAGACCTATCCATAAAGTCCAAGATCTCCTTCCTACGACTTACCAACGCCGAGATCTGAGAGCGTGACGAACGAACGAACGAACGGACGGACGCACGCACGCACGATAAGCTCTCGTAGGGGTTCGCCCGGCTGAGGCCGGGCGAAAAATTGGACTTTGACGGCGAATAACTTACGTTTGAAAGCGTTCTCAAAAGTGAAACTTGGCAGCTTGACATCTAGTGTGACTCGTGACCTGCTGTACAAATTTGATTTTTACAGGGTGTCCATAGCGCCTGTGGCAAAGGTGTCAAAATGGTCAACTTTGGAGCTTTGCCGTAGGCGTCGGGACAATCCGATCGATCTGAAACCTATTTTAGGTTGTAGAGCAATCGATTCTGCATCGGATAGGCTGATAAAAATGATTACCCTCATATAGAACAAGCTGTGTGTGTAAAAAGTTCAACCTGTACTTTGTGTCTGTCAAATCTTGGTGAAGAGTATAGTGAGTCTCATTCGCATAATTAGCCGTATCTAGAGAAGGTATATTGAAAACGTGTACCACTATTAAAATGCAGTTATTACCACGATACGGTTGTCTGTACAACTGATCTAAAGCTCAGTGATATCGCCGCGTTCGCTATATGGTATCCGCATGATACGACGCCGTTGATCTGACGTTTTATAACTGTGGGAATACGGCACATCAAACAAAAAACTTGTCAACTGTTTGGTGCAGTCGTTCTCTACCAGGAATTTCGTTTGGTTGTGTATTTCGCGTTATGACGCTTTTGTCAATTTATAGAATTTTGGCAAATTGTGTCGTATTTCTATACAATTCCACAATTGCAAACAATTTTGTTTGTGTTACAAATTATCTGCGGTCTATGCTCTTTCCATTTCTGAAGAAATTTCGCCGCTAGTCCATCAGGCGACAGAGTCGATTTTCGACATTTTTACATTTTAGTTGTTAATATCTCTTAATTGCAATATTTCAAAACTCTAGAACTAGGTCACAAATGCTTATTAGCTTACGACCTTTCAATTTCTGCATTTACATTCGTCATTAAATGACGTTCCATTTTTGTCAATTTATGAAATTTTGACAAATAAGTGCGTATTTCTATGAAATTCCACATTTGAAAAAAATTTCTTTTGTGTTACAAATTGTCCACGTCCTATGCTCTTTCCACTTCTGAAGAAATTTCGCCGCTAGCTCATCAGGCGAAAAAGACGGTTTTCGACATTTTCATATTTTAATTGTAAATATCACCAAACTGTAATTTTTTAAAACTGAAAAACTATGTCACAAATTCTTATTGGCTCACGACGTTTCAGTTTCTGCATTCACATTCGTCAATAAATGACGTTCTATTTTTGTCAATTTATGAAATTTCGACAAACAATTGCGTGTTTCTATCAAATTCCACATTGACAAAAAAATTCTTTTGGGTTACAAATTATCAGCGGTCCGTGTTCTTTCCATTTCTGAAGAAATTTCGCGGTTAGCTCATCAGGTGAAAAAGTCGATTTTCGACATTTTTGAATTTTAATTGTAAATATCTCGAAAATGCGAAATTAGCAACAGAAACGGACATCGGATCCGTACTCAGCGATCTTGACTCTACTTGACCACATATGTCACATATCTCACTTCGGTGCCACGGACGGACGGACGCACACACAGACAGACAGACAGACATTGTCATCCGTATATATACACCTCGCCGCGCTGAGGCGCGGCGAAACAAGCTGTGTGTGTAAAAAGTTCAACCTATACTTTGTGTCTGTCAAATCTTGGGGAACAGCATAGTGAATTTTATTCGCATAATTGGGCGTATCTAGAGAAGGTATCTTGAAAACGTGTACCGCATTTCAAATGCAGCTATTACCACGATACGGTTGTCTGTACAACTGATCTAAAGCTCAGTGATATCGCCGCGTTCGCTATATGGTATCGGCATGATACGACGCCGTTCATCTGAAGTTTTATACCTGTAAGAATACGCCACATAAAAAAACTTGCCAACTGTTTGGTGCGGTCGTTCTCTACCAGGAATCTCGTTTGGTGTACGTATTTCTGCGTTACGACGCTTTTGTCAATTTGTAGAATTTTTACAAATTGTAGCGTATTTCTATGAAATTTCATAATTGCAAACAATTTTGTTTGTGTTACAAACTATCCGCGGTCTATGCTCTTTCCATTTCTGAAGAAATTTCGTCGCTAGCTCATTAGGCGAAAAAGTCGATTTTCGACATTTTTATATTCTAATTGTACATATCTCTAAAATGCAATATTTCAAAACTGTAGGACCATGTCACAAATTCTTACTGGCTTACGACCTTTCAATTTCTACATTCACATTCGTCAATAAATGACGTTCTATTTTTGTCAATTTATGAAATTTTGACAAATAATTGCGTATTTCTATGAAATTTCACGTTGACAAAAAATTTCTTTTGTGTTACAAATTATCAGCGGTCCATGCTCTTCCCATTTCTGAAGAAATTTCGCGGCTATCTCATCAGGTGAAAAAGTCGATTTTGCAATTTTCTCAAAATTTTTCTATATGAGGGTAATCATTTTTATCAGCCTATCCGATGCAGAATCGATTGCTCTACAACCTAAAATAGGTTTCAGGTTGATCGGATTGTCCCGACGCCTACGGCAAAGCTCCAAAGTTGACCATTTTGACACCTTTGCCACAGGCGCTATGGACACCCTGTAAAAATCAAATTTGTACAGCAGGTCACGAGTCACACTAGATGTCAAGCTGCCAAGTTTCACTTTTGAGAACGCTTTCAAACGTAAGTTATTCGCCGTCAAAGTCCAATTTTTGCGTGCGCGCGAAAAAAGTAGGGTTTACAAAATCGGCCATAACTCCTGCTGGAAGGGGAGTTGAGCCGCCGGACCACTTGCGTTGACATACAAACTGAACTGCCTATCTGGCCCAGCTAGTGGCCGTTTCGAACGCTGACCCACCCTGGCCACTTTTCCTACACTTTTCAGGAGAACGTCTCATATATATGTTGCAGTCAGTAGCCGTCTTCAGGCGATTGCCGTCTAGACGGCTATCGTCTGGTGAATCAGGCCGCGGCCGTCTTCTCGGGGAAAAGACGGCCATCGCCTGGTGCGTCAGGCGATGGCCGTCTTCTGCTCGAAAAGACGGCTATCGCCTGATGGACCAGTCAACAGCCGTCTTCAAAATGAAAGCTGTCGCCAGCGCTAGCAGGGAAAGGGACACAGCAGGCCTGAGCAGGAGGTGAAGCAAATGGAGGAGTGTTTATTCCACTTACAGTTTGCACTAAAACTCGGCCGGCGTCGCGCCTGGCGGGTCTCAGCTGAGGCTTAGCGCGACCACCAACTTCAGGGCGCGCTCCGCGCGCCCTGAAATCGGTCACCGGTCGCGTTAAGCCTAAGCTTCGGCCCGCCAGACTGCGACGCCGACTGACTCTTGTGAACTGTGGGCGCAGGGCGAGCCTAAGCATAGCCTGAACTGGAAGGAATAACCTGTGTCCGAAACTAATACAGAGATAGAAAAGACGGCCATCGCCTGACGCATCAGGCGATTGCCGTCTAGACGGCCGCGGCCTGACGCATCAGTCGATTGCCGTCTAGACGGCCGCGGCCTGATCGACCAGGCGACAGCCGTCTGGACGGCTGTCGCCTGAAGACGGCCATCGCCTGTGACATATACACCTCGCCGCGCTGAGGCGCGGCGAAAAAAGTTCAACCTATCCTTCGTGTCTGTCAAATCTTGGTGAAGAGTATAGTGAGTTTCATTCGCATAATTAGCCGTATCTAGAGAAGGTATCTTGAAAACGTGTGCCACAACTTCAATGCAGCTATCACCACGATACGGTTGTCTGTACAACTGATCTAAAGCTCAGTGATATCGCCGCGTTCGCTATATGGTATCGCCATGATACGACGCCGTTGATCTGAAGTTTTATACCTGTTGGAATACGCCACATCGAACAAAAAAACTTGGTTACGTATTTCTGCGTTATGACGCTTTTGTAAATTTATAGAATTTTGGCAAATTGTGGCGTATTTCTATACAATTCCACAATTGCAAACAATTTTGTTTGTGTTACAAATTATCCGCGGTCTATGCTCTTTCCATTTCTAAAGAAATTTCGTTAATAAATGACGTTCTATTTGTGTCAATTTGTGAAATTTCGACAAACAATTGCGTATTTCTATCAAATTCCACATTGACAAAAAATTTTTTTGGGTTACATATTATCAGCGGTCCGTGCTCTTTCCATTTCTGAAGAATTTCGCACCTAGCTCATCAGGTGGAAAAGTCGATTTTCGACATTTTTGAATTTTAATTGTGAATATCTCGAAAATGTGAAATTAGCAACAGAAACGGACATCGGATCCGCACTCAGCGACCTTGACTCTACTTGACCACATACGTCATGTTTCTTACTTCGGTGGCACGGACGGACGGACGGACGGACACACACACACACACACACATTGTCAACCGTATATATATTTTGTTTGGCTTTTTCTTTTGTTTTCTTTGGGCTTTCTGGTCTGGCGGTCGCATTGGGGCCTCTTTTTTGGGCTATGTTGCAGGCCATGGCCGTCTTCAGGCCATCGCCGTCTAGACGGCTTTGGCCTGGTCGATCAGGCCGTGGCCGTCTAGACGGCGTTGGCCTGATGCGTCAGGCCATAGCCGTCTTCCGCTCGAAAAGACGGCCGTGGCCTGATGGACCAGGCCGTAGCCGTCTTTAAGAGTGTCAGCTGTTGCAAGCGCTTGCAGGGATGGGGCACAGCAGGCCTAAGCAGGAGGTGAAGTAGATGGAGGAGTGTTTATTCCACTTGCAGTTTGCACTAAAACTCAGCCGGCGTCGCGCCTGGCGGGTCTCAACTGAGGCTTAGCGCGACCACCAACTTCAGGGCCCGCGCGCCCTGAAGTCGGTCACCGGTCGCGTTAAGCCTAAGTTTCGACCCGCCAGACTGCGACGCCGACTGACTCTTGTGCATTGTGGGCGCAGGGCGAGCCTAAGCATAGCCTAAACTAAACTGGAAGGAATATACTATGTCGGAAACTAACAGAGAAAGGAAAAGACGGCAATGGCCTGCCGCAGCAGGCCGTGGCCGTCTAGACGGCTGTGGCCTGACGCATCAGGCCACGGCCGTCTTCTGCTCGAAAAGACGGCCACGGCCTGATCGACCAGGCCAAAGCCGTCTAGACGGCGACGGCCTGAAGACGGCCATGGCCTGTGACATATACACCTCGCCGCGCGAAAAAATCCAGCCCCCCCATCCACAGCAGCTGTAGAAAACTCTACGCTGCGAAACTTGCACAGGTTAAAGGTCAATGTCTTGGCACATCTCACAGCAATTTTCAGCATCACACGCCTGCTCATGCGGGAATTGCGGGGCAAAACGCAAAATTGGTCAATTTCTCAAGACTCGCTGTCTTCTGTGAGCTACAGCTTTCGCTACACTGGAGCTAATTTGATGCGGCTTGTACCATTTTAAAGAGGACAAAATAAGCTTTCGAACGGTTTTGGAACGAAAATTGTACCTCATAGCACGCATGCGAACGATCGAAGCAAAGTCAATCGGCCGACCCAAAATCAGGGCGCGCCAGCTCATCTTCCTGCGGGGCGGCCTCCTCAACGAGGGACAACAGCCGCGACTAATTTTGCGTTTCGCTCCATAATTCCTGCATGAGTGGGTGTATGACGCTGAAAATTGGTATCAGATGTGCCAAGACATTGGTCTTTAATCAGTGTAAGTTTCATTGCGTAGAGTTTTCTATAGCTTGCTGTGGATAGGGGGGGGGCTGGATTTATGGAACACCGGGTACAGACGAACCGTTTTCGCCTTTGCCAGGGCGATCAGCAACACTCTTCGTTCAGAAACTTTGCCAGCGCGATCAGCAACACTCGTTCACTTTTGAAGACAAAAGAAAAAAAAGATTGAAGAAGGAAGTACTACAAGTACAAAATGCTGACTTTCAAAGCGGCCGCCTTCAGCAGCGGAGCGGAGCAAAGCGCCAGTGGATTGGCGATGACTTCGGGAGGAATATTGAGGACTTTCTCGAACCCTAGGGCCATTTAGACCACGGTACGTGCGCCGTTCATCGATCTGGGGACGACGACGACGACGACGACGACGACGACGACGACGACGACGACGACGACGACGACGACGACGACGACGACGACGACGACGACGACGACGACAACAACAACAACAACAACAACAACAACAACGACGACGACGACGACGACAACAACAACAACAACAACAACAACAACAACAACAACGACAACAACAACAACAACAACAACAACAACAACAACAACAACAACAACAACAACAACAACAACAGCAGCAGCAACAGCAACAACAACAACAACAACAACAACAACAACAACAACAACAACAACAACAACAACAACAACAACAACAACAACAACAACAACAACAACAACAGCAACAACAACAACAACAGCAGCAACAACAACAACAACAACAACAACAACAACAACAACAACAACAACAACAACAACAACAACAACAACAACAACAACAACAACAACAACAACAACAACAACAACAACAACAACAACAACAACAACAACAACAACAACAACAACAACAACAACAACAACAACAACAACAACAACAACAACAACAACAACAACAACAACAACAACAACAACAACAACAACAACAACAACAACAACAACAACAACAACAACAACAACAACAACGACGACGACGACGACGACGACGACGACGACGACGACGACGACGACGACGACGACGACGACGACGACGACGACGACGACGTCGAAGACGACGACGACGACGACGTCGACGACGACGACGACGACGACGACGACGACGACGACGACGACGACGACGACGACGACGACGACGACGACGACGACGACGACGACGACGACGACGACGACGACGACGACGACGACGACGACGACGACGACGACGACGACGACGACGACGACGACGACGACGAGAGGCGCTGTTATAGATGCCGTGTCATCGCAAGTCCTTAGACGGGTGGGACTCTAGGACCGATTAACCCGTCTCCGGTAGCCCCTTAGCCTGCTCTCCCTCCTCCATCTTCAGCAATAGCTGCCGACCACACCACCCGCCGTAATCTAGTGTCACTCAGCTAACGTAATAACACGAAATATTGCAATCACTCGTGATCAGTGTGGCCATTCTCTGCGTAGGGACCAATAGGTGGGTAGAATGTGGCTGCGGGTACATCAACTGTTGAGCTTCTATGTGGAACGACGCTATTTTCGTGATTCATGCGATGCTTTGATCTTTTGGTGACTGGTCGGCTCTTTCAAACAGGACAGATAGAACAAGGAACGCGTGCAGGATACCCTGCATGGAACAGCGCACGACAAAGTACCAACGACGTGCGATTTCTGCAGAGGGGCTGATTTCACATCCTCCCACAATGCATTTCCTGCAGTTTGAATTTTGGGCGCGATTGGGATACGGTAGCGAAACAAGTCCCTTTTAAAAAGCGGAGCGATTTGGAGCTTTGCACTTTTACTGAGATTGTAGCTAGCAAGGCCCTTTCCGGTTTCGTGTAGTGTCTTGACTCTCCTCGCGACTACACTTTTTGGAGTGGTCTTGCTACGCAACATTAAGCCGACCTTACTCCGGATAATTTACCACCTATGCCAAGCAGATCGTTGACATGGTTTGAATTTTCAGTCTCGCTTACTTCAACTTTAGTAGGCAAAGTGGCAAAATAGCCCATGATTGCAAGAAACATACATAGCTGTAAGGGTTGGGGGTTCCTGACGAGCCTCCCCAGCCTGGGTGTCGAACTATAGAGGCGAAACACCCTGAACCGTTTCCATAATTCTTACGTCATACAACAAACCCCTCCCAAAGTTTAGGCTAGGTAAGTTATTTTTAAGTTACATCTATCTTAAGTCTATTCATATTGGTATCGCTCGTGTTTAATTCTTTACACCAAGAAAATTATCTTTCTAGACTAAAATTTAAAAAAGACACCTCTCGAATCTAACGCAAAACTACAGAGTAATTCTGAGTTTGATTTGATGTTGGCTTGCAGTGAGCTCTTCAACGATGTCAAGACCGTCGCTCTGCAACGCACGAGTGCCAAGATACAACACAACCAAATTACCAATTTCTGGCGCGTTTGGTTACTGTAGCTCTTTATTTAAATTTTTGAGACTATTTGCTGTCAGATTCGTGCTCAGGAGCTCGAGCGCTTTAATTTCATACGCGACTTCTGCTAGGTTCCATGAAGTTTTGACTTTTCGTGGATCCCACTTTGGGATACTGTAGAGCGCGATTTTGAAAACGTTTTATAGTTTTGACCACTAAGGTGACGAGAGGAGTCCGCACGCTACCCGACGATACCTCAAACTCCATCCTACGACGTCAGACGATCGAGTTATAAAGCCCACTACTATGCCAGTCAAAATCACCAGTTTCAGACGCGTTGTGGTTACTGTAGGTCTGTATTTAAACTTTGGAAACTTTTTGTTGTCAGATTCTTGCTCAGGAGTTCGAGCGCTTCATTTTGATATGCGACTCGACTAGGTTTGACAAAGTTTTGACTTTTCGTGGACCCCACTATGGGGTACTGTGGCGCGCGATTTTCAAAAGATTTTTTAGTTCTGACCACTAAGGTGACGAGAGGAATACGCAAGCTACCCGACGATATCTTAAACTCCATCCTACGACGTCAGACGAGCGACTTATATAGCCCGCTACAATGCCAAAATCACCAGTGTGACACGCCGATGGGCGTGCCAGCAGGTTCTTTGATTCTTCAACCCTTTCCCAACTCCAAGACTAAAGCAAGCAGACAATGAGCAAGCTTAAGTAGCATCGCGCTAACCCAAACAATACCGGCGAGCGTGAGAAAGGGAAAGTGCGTGAAACACCACGAAACAAATCAAAGCACAATAGAGATCACTGGGAATCCAAAACAAACAGAAGCGCGCAATGAGATTCACCACGAGAATGTGAGAGCGCTGAGAGCGCCCGTCAAATCTCCCCTTCCTTTGGAACAAGCTCCGGTATTAAAAAGTTGAGTTTGTATTTTGACTGACATTGCAAAGAGTTGCGTTCTTTCTGCAGAGAGTGCTAGAGTTCATCGCCACAAAGTGAAATATAATCTGGAAGTCAACGACAGGGCTTCCACAAAGTGAAATAAAATCTGGTAGTCAACGACAGGGCTTCCACAAAGTAAAATGAAACTTGATAGTCAACGACAGGGCTTCCACAAAATGAAATGAAATCTGGAAGTCAACGACAGGGCTTCCACAAAGCGAAATATAATCTGGTAGTCAACGACAGGGCTTCCACAAAGTGAAATGAAATTTGGTGGTCAACGACAAGGCTTCCACAAAGTAAAATGAAACTTAATAGTCAACGACAGGGCTTCCACAAAATGAAATGAAATCTGGTAGTCAACGACAGGGCTTCCACAAAGTGAAGTAAAATCTGGTAGTCAACGACAGGGCTTCCACAAAGTAAAATGAAACTTGATAGTCAACGACAGGGCTTCCACAAAGTGAAGTAAAATCTGGTAGTCAACGACAGGGCTTCCACAAAGTAAAATGAAACTTGATAGTCAACGACAGGGCTTCCACAAAATGAAATGAAAACTGGATGTCAACGACAGGGCTTCCTCAAACTGAAATGAAATCTGTATGTCAACGCCAGGGCTTCCACAAAGTGAAATGGAATTTGGTGGCCAACGACAGGGCTTCCACCAAGTGAAATGAAACTTAATAGTCAACGACAGGGCTTCCACAAAATGAAATGAAATCTGGAAGTCAACGACAGGGCTTCCACACCACAAAATGAAATGAAATTTGGTGGTCAACGGCAGGGCTTCCACAAAGTGAAACGAAATCTGGTAGGCAACGACAGGGCTTCCACAAAATGAAATGAAATCTGGTAGTCAACGGCAGGGCTTCCACTAAGTGAAATGAAATCTGCTAGTCAACGGCAGGGCTTCCACAAAGTGAAATAAAATCGGATAGTCAACGACAAGGCTTCCACAAAGTGAAACGAAATCTGGTAGTCAACGACAGGGCTTCCACAAAGTGAAATGAAATTTGGTGGTCAACGACAAGGCTTCCACAAAGTAAAATGAAACTTGATAGTCAACGACAGGGCTTCCACAAAATGAAATGAAATCTGGAAGTCAACGACAGGGCTTCCACAAAATGAAATGAAATCTGGAAGTCAACGACAGGGCTTCCACAAAGTGAAATGGAATTTGGTGGCCAACGACAGGGCTTCCACCAAGTGAAATGAAACTTAATAGTCAACGACAGGGCTTCCACAAAATGAAATGAAATCTGGAAGTCAACGACAGGGCTTCCACAAAGTGAAATGGAATTTGGTGGTCAACGACAAGGCTTCCACAAAGTAAAATGAAATCTGGTAGTCAACGACAGGGCTTCCACAAAGTGAAATGAAATCTGGTAGTCAACGACAGGGCTTCCACAAAGTGAAATGAAATCTGGTAGTCAACGACAGGGCTTCCACAAAGTGAAACGAAATCTGGTAGTCAACGACAGGGCTTCCACAAAGTGAAATGAAATCTGGTAGTCAACGACAGGGCTTCCACAAAGTGAAATGAAATCTGGTAGTCAACGACAGGGCTTCCACAAAATGAAATGAAATTTGGTGGTCAACGACAGGGCTTCCACAAAGTGAAACGAAATCTGGTAGTCAACGACAGGGCTTCCACAAAATGAAATGAAATCTGGTAGTCAACGGCAGGGCTTCCACTAAGTAAAATGAAATCTGCTAGTCAACGGCAGGGCTTCCAGTGAAATAAAATCGGATAGTCAACGAAAAGGCTTCCACAAAGTGAAACGAAATCTGGTAGTCAACGACAGGGCTTCCACAAAGTGAAATGAAATTTGGTGGTCAACGACAAGGCTTCCACAAAGTAAAATGAAACTTAATAGTCAACGACAGGGCTTCCACAAAATGAAATGAAATCTGGTAGTCAACGACAGGGCTTCCACAAAGTGAAGTAAAATCTGGTAGTCAACGACAGGGCTTCCACAAAGTAAAATGAAACTTGATAGTCAACGACAGGGCTTCCACAAAATGAAATGAAATCTGGAAGTCAACGACAGGGCTTCCACAAAGCGAAATATAATCTGGTAGTCAACGACAGGGCTTCCACAAAGTGAAATAAAATCTGGTAGCCAACGACAGAACTTCCACAAAGTGAAATGAAATCTAGTAGTCAACGACAGGGCTTCTTCCACAAAATGAAAGGAAATTTGGTGGTCAACGACAGGGCTTCCACAAAGTGAAACGAAGTCTGGTAGTCAACGACAGGGCTTCCACAAAGTGAAATGAAATTTGGTGGTCAACGACAGGGCTTCCACCAAGTGAAATGAAACTTAATAGTCAACGACAGGACTTCCACCAAGTGAAATGAAATCTAGTAGTCAACGACAGGGCTTCCACAAAATGAAAGGAAATTTGGTGGTCAACGACAGGGCTTCCACAAAGTGAAACGAAATCTGGTAGTCAACGACAGGGCTTCCACAAAGTGAAATGAAACTTAATAGTCAACGACAGGGCTTCCACAAAGTGAAATGAAATTTGGTGGTCAACGACAGGGCTTCCACCAAGTGAAATGAAACTTAATAGCCAACGACAGGGCTTCCACAAAATGAAATGAAATCTGGTAGTCAACGACAGGGCTTCCACAAAGTGAAATATACCGTATTTTCCCGAATAGAACCCCTGGGGTTGTATTTTTCAGAGGGGCCTGTAGGGTGGGGGTCTATTCGAGGGGGGGTTACATTCGAGGGATGGGGTTGTATTTCTCAGTAGGACCAATTTTGGCAGCTGGACGCTCGGATGGCCCATAGCACAGGTTGATGATGGTAAACAGTCCTTTCAAAACACGATAAAGTCTTCACTGTCAACCTACGAGCCACCAAATAGCGTACACTCTGACCCCTCACTGCAAGTTTCAGTACCAGTGCCCAATGATTAGTAGTCAGATGTGCTAACCTGCTAGGCTAAGGGTGGGGATTTTGGGCGCTTTTAAAAAAATTGCATAGCGCTTCTAATGAAGTCACGAAGCGCTTTTAAATGGCAACTAGCGCTTTTAATTTGCCACGGCAGCTTTTGCTTGCCGCTCTTCGGAAATGGCAGGAGGCGCTTTTAAAATGGCAGAACGCGCTTTTAAATGGCATGTTGCGCTTTTAATTCCTCCGGCAGTATTCCCCTAGACTTGACGCGGTGGAGGAGCGTAGGCACGCAGCAATGGACAGGCATCGCTGTTTGCGCGACAGGGCAAAGCAGGGAAGGGGCTCAGCCGGGCCTAAGCAGGAGGTGAATTATATGGAGGAGTGTTTATTCCACTTACAGTTTGCACTAAAACTCGGTCGACGTCGCGCCTGGCGGGTCTCAGCTGAGGCTTAGCGCGACCACCAACTTCAGGGCGCGCTCCGCGCGCCCTGAAGTCGGTCACCGGTCGCGTTCGTTAAGCTTCGACCCGCCAGACTGCGACGCCGACTGACTCTTGTGGACTGTGGGCGCAGGGCGAGCCTAAGCATAGCCTGAATTCAAAGGAATATACGCTGTCAAGGGATAGCAATGTGTTCAATCAAGCAATGCGAATTTTGGACATCCAAGTTGCGTGAATGCACACAGAATACAACGAGAAAGTCATCCATTCAGTGCGCTCGCTTATATCCCCACCGTCTGCCTTTTGGTTGACCATCGGCACGGCTCGCAGCTTCCACGGAATTAAAAGCGCAAGTTGCCATTTAAAAGCGCATTCTGCCATTTTAAAAGCGCTACCGGCCAAATTAAAAGCGCAACGCTGCGTTTCGCGGCCGCCAGAAATTAAAAGCGCAAGCTGCCAATTAAAAGCTGGACGTGCCATTTAAAAGCTGCAAATATTTATCCCCCTAGGCTAATGGAGCTCTGGGACAACCCCATGGGGTTTCTATTCGAGGGATGGGGTTGTACTTTTTCGCTCGGCCTCAGCCGAGCGAACCCTATCAAGAGCTCGGCGTGCGTACGTGCGTATGTACGTACGTACGTGGGTCACGCTCGCTTCGGGCTTAATAACTCGCTCGTCCGACGTCGTAGGAAGGAGTTTGAGACATCGTCGAGTAGCCCGCAGACTCCTCTAGCCACCTGAGTGGTCGAAACCAAAATAAGTTTTCAAACTCTCGCGCTACAGTATCCCAAAGTGGGGTCCATTTTAAGACAAAAGTTGACCGAATCTAGTCAAATCGCATATCAACGTGAAGCGCTCGAGCTCCTGAGCACGAATCCGACAACAAAAAGTTTCAAAGGTTTAAACAGAGAGCTACAGTAACCAAAAGGCGTCGAAAATTGGAAACGACACGCTTGCTTCGGGCTTAATAACTCGCTTGTCTGACGTCGCTGGGTTGAGTTCGACACATCGACGGGTAGCCCTCGGACTACTCTCGCCATCTAAGTGTTCAAAACTAAAATAAGTTTTCAAACTCGCGCGCTACAGTATCCCAAAGTGGGGGTCCATTTTAAGACAAAAGTTGACTGAAGCTAGTCAAATCGCATATCAACGTGAAGCGCTCGAGCTCCTGAGCACGAATCCGACAACAAAAAGTTTCAAAAGTTTAAACAGAGAGCTACAGTAACCAAAACGCGTCGAAAACGGGAAACGACACGCTTGCTTCGGGCTTAATAACTCGCTTGTCTGACGTCGCTGGGTTGAGTTCGACACATCGACGGGTAGCCCTCGGACTACTCTCGCCATCTAAGTGTTCAAAACTAAAATAAGTTTTCAAACTCGCGCGCTACAGTATCCCAAAGTGGGGGTCCATTTTAAGACAAAAGTTGACTGAAGCTAGTCAAATCGCATATCAACGTGAAGCGCTCGAGCTCCTGAGCACGAATCCGACAACAAAAAGTTTCAAAAGTTTAAACAGAGAGCTACAGTAACCAAAACGCGTCGAAAACGGGAAACGACACGCTTGCTTCGGGCTTAATAACTCGCTTGTCTGACGTCGCTGGGTTGAGTTCGACACATCAACGGGTAGCCCTCGGACTACTCTCGCGAACTGTGACGTGCGAACTGTGACGACTAGATTCCAGTGTCTTTTTTAAAATTTAGTCTGAAAAGATGATTTTCTTGGTGTAAAGAATTAAACCCGAGCGATACCAATGTTGCGTAGCAAGACCACTCCAAAAAGTGTAGTCGCGAGGAGAGTCAAAGACGCTGCACGAAACCGGAAAGGGCCTTGCTACAATCTCAGTATAAATTCAAAGCTCAAAACCACTCCGCTTTTTAAAAGAGACTTGTTTCGCTCGGCCTCAGCCGAGCGAACCCTATCAAGAGCTCGGCGTGCGTGCGTACGTACGTGCGTGCGTACGTCACGCTCGCTTCGGGCTCAATAACTCGCTCGTCCGACGTCGTAGGATGGAGTTTGAGACTTCGTCGGGTAGCCTGCGGACTCCTCTCGCCATCTGAGTATTCAAAACTGAAATAAGTTTTCAAACTCGCGCGCTACAGTATCCCAAAGTAGGGTCCATTTTAAGACAAAAGTTGACCGAAGCTAGTCAAATCGCATATCAAAGTGAAGCGCTCGAGCTCCTGAGCACGAATCCGACAACAAAAAGTTCCAAAAATTTAAACAGAGAGCTACAGTAACCAAAACGCGTCGAAAACTGGAAACGACACGCTTGCTTCGGGCTTAATAACTCGCTTGTCTGACGTCGCAGGGTTGAGTTCGACACATCGACGGGTAGCACTCGGACTACTCTCGCGAACTGTGACGTCGAAATAATAACAAGTTTTAAAAATTGCGCGTTACAGTATCCCGAAGTAATGTCCGCGAAAAGTCAAAACTTTATCGAAGCTAGTCGAATCGCATATCAAAATGAACCGCTCGACCTCCTGAGCAAGAATCCGACAACAAAAAGTTTCAAAAGGTCAATGAGATGGCTACAGTAACCAAAACGCGATGAAAACTGCCGACTTTGGTTTGTTATATCTTGGCACTCGTGCGTTGCAGAGGAGCGATCTTGACATCGCTGAAGAGCTCACTGCAAGCCAGCATCAAATCATGCTCACAATTAACCTGTAGTTTTGCGTTAGATTCCAGTGTTTTTTTTTTAATTTAGTCTGAAAAGATGATTTTCTTGGTGTAAAGAATTAAACCCGAGCGATACCAATGTTGCGTAGCAAGACCACTCCAAAAAGTGTAGTCGCGAGGAGAGTCAAAGACGCTGCACGAAACCGGAAAGGGCCTTGCTACAATCTCAGTAAAAAGTCAAAGCTCAAAATCACTCCGCTTTTTAAAAGAGACTTGTTTCGCTCGGCCTCAGCCGAGCGAACCCTATCAAGAGCTCGGCGTGCGTGCGTACGTGCGTGCGTGCGTACGTCACGCTCGCTTCGGGCTTAATAACTCGCTCGTCCGACGTCGTAGGGTGGAGTTTGAGACATCGTCGAGTAGCCCGCTGACTCCTCTCGCCATCTGAGTGTTCAAAACTAAAATAAGTTTTCAAACTCGCGCGCTACAGTATCCCAAAGTGGGGTCCATTTTAGGACAAAAGTTGACCGAAGCTAGTCGAATCGCATATCAAAGTGAAGCGCTCGAGCTCCTGAGCACGAATCCGACAACAAAAAGTTTCAAAAGTTTAAGCAGAGAGCTACAGTAACCAAAACGCGTCGAAAACTGGAAACGACACGCTTGCTTCGGGCTCAATAACTCGCTTGTCTGACGTCGCTGGGTTGAGGTCGACACATCGCTAGTAGCCCTCGGACTACTCTCGCCATCTGAGTGTTCAAAACTGAATTAAGTTTTCAAACTCGCGCGCTACAGTATCCCAAAGTGGGGTCCGTTTTAAGACAAAAGTTGATCGAAGCTAGTCAAATCACATATCAAAGTGAAGCGCTCGAGCTCCTGAGCACGAATCCGACAACAAAAAGTTTCAAAAGTTTAAACAGAGAGCTACATTAACTTCAATGCGTCGAAAATTGGAAACGACACGCTTGCTTCGGACTTAATAACTCGCTTGTATGACGTCGCTGGGTTGAGTTCGACACATCGACGGGTAGCCCTCGGACTACTCTCGCGAACTGTAACGTCAAAATAATAACAAGTTTTAAAAATTGCACGCTACCGTATCCCGAAGTAATGCCCGCGAATAGTCAAAACTTCATCAAACCTAGTCGAATCGCATATCAAAATGAAGCGCTCGACCTCCTGAGCAAGAATCCGACAACAAAAAGTTTTAAAAGGTCAATGAGAGGGCTACAGTAACCAAAACGCGATGAAAGCGTTGCAAAGCGGCGGTTTTGACATCGCTGAAGAGCCCACTGCCAACATCAAATCATGCTCACAATTAACCTGTAGTTTTGCGTTAGATTCCAGTGTCTTTCTTAATTTAGTCTAAAAAGATGATTGTCTTGGTGTAAAGAATTAAACCCGAGCGATACCAATGTTGCGTAGCAAGACCGCTCCAAAACGTGTAGTCGCGAGGAAAGTCAAAGACGCTGCACGAAACCGGAAAGGGCCTTGCTACCATCTCAGTAAAAATTCAA
>JASAMZ010004444.1:0-54255 GCA_030248115.1 Linhomoeus sp. GSCO2_2 | reverse complement strand
TTGGTTGCTACCGGGCCGCAGAAGGTCGTTCAAAAGTTATAGTCCTTACCAATAAACCCGTACAGTTTCAAAGCAAGCTATCCCTCCCCAGGTATCAGGGGTAGGTGCCTGGGAACGAGTACGTAGACAGAGTACGGTATCTACCATAACCAAAGTCCACTCAGTCCAGTGCAATCGTGATTAGAGTCAGATATGTACAGAGTTCCAAAGCAGTCCAAGTCTCAGTCGACGAAAGGTTCAGAGAACACAAACGCGCTGTTATTAAAGGATCCAACAAACTAATTATATACGAGCACTTCAGACAAGCAGACTGCGGTCCAGACGATATCACAGTACAAATACTCCAGCGAATTGGTGACAATGCACCTAACGGAGACAAGCAAAGACTTAAAGCAGAAACTTTCTGGATTAAACAGTTTGTTACTTTGTACCCATTCGGACTTAATTCCAATTTGAAAGGAATAGGAAATATTAACAGTGAACAAGATGTGTGCAAAATACCCGCAAATAAAAATCCCTATTTTGTAGGCTTAAAACTCAAAAGAGAAAGGAAAATTAACTTTAATAAAAAGCATAAAAATAAAAATAAAATAAAATGCAGTGTTGACAATTACAAACTAGTGTCCCTCATCGACTCAATAGAACATAAAAGACATAATAAAACACAAGGCATCTTGAATAACACACCACTTAAATTGCTTCAATGGTTCAGAAATTATGCAGTTCAACATGCTATACCCAACAATGTGAAAGCAATACTTTCTGCGTTCCTATTGTCCAAACAACCTTCAAAGACCAACGCACGTGTTTGTTTGAAAAGATTGAAAAGAATCTGGATTACACATGTACACCAGGCAGTTTCACAAATTGGTCTAGCAAGAATGCTGAGTGATGGCTTAATTAGCAGATGTCTAAACAGGACAATCAATCTTCCATGGAAGGTTCAAGTCGCATACCACACCACAGAGCCTTCTTGGCTTAAGCTCTGCAACTACACTAAATTTCTGAAACAACTAACAATTAGTGAACTGATAACTACAATAAATACGGACTGCAATTGCGACACTAATTACAGGCATTCTGTCCTAGGTCACGTTATCACAGGTGACTTGACCATAATTAAGAACTCTAACCTCCAGAGATACTTCGACTTGGGCACCAAATACCGAACAAACACACACGAAAGTCCTGAAACTATCTGTGTGTCTATCCTCACGGAAATAAAACCATATTTGGAGGAACTAGTTAAGCTCAAAATTATCCAAATGGAAGAATATCCCACAATTATCAACCACATAAAACAGAAAATTGCGCAAGCTTTGAAGCGACAACTACCCAAAACTAGCCACAATGTTAAGATGACCCGCCAAGAATATACCGCCCTAAAAGAACTCCACAAAACATACATTGTGTGTCCTACAGACAAGGTTGGTGGTAACTATACTATTGTCTGTAAGCAGCATTATCTCAAAGAACTTGCAAAAGAAAGTGGCGTTCAAATTAATAACAATAACATAATATTGGCTGGAAATGACAACTATCGTGTCACTGACGCGCCAAAAGCTACACTCGTATCACTCCAAAAGCAACTTTGCGAACGCTTTAACCTTAACACAAATTCTGACCAACTACCAATAGTTTTCGCTACTTGCAAAATGCATAAAAATCCTCCAGCATTACGATACATAGTATCAGCCAAAAACTCCACCATCAAACCCCTAGAAAAATACTGCTGTAAAATCCTCACCTTTTACAAAACCCATTTTACGAACTATTGTAATGCAGCTAAAGCTAATACAGGCAAGAATTTATACATTTCCATTAGCTCTTCATACGAAGTCATCCACAAAGTCAGGCAGTTACGCCGAATTGACCAGATATTTACAGGCGATTTCTCAGCCCTGTATCCATCGCTAAATATTGCCACAGTCATAAATGGAGTAGGCAATATCATTAACCAATGTCATAGAAATGCCAAATGTGACTACATTAACGCTAAGAATAACTCCATTAAGTACACCAGTACAAACAGCAACAGCCCAAACACGCTCCACCAGAAGGACGTTGTACAACTCTGTAAAGATATCCTTGAAAACTCGTTCATGACGTTTGCAGGCATAAATTTTAAACAAATAAAAGGCACACCAATGGGTTCAAGCGCAAGCTGTGTGTTAGCAGACCTGGCTCTTAGCTGGTATGAATACAAATGGTTCAGCGCTAATCCTTTAACACCTAATCAAGCAATGGCCAGATATGTAGACGACGTCATAACATGCAACATACAAGATACCGCACTGTTGTGCCAGAACATGTACCCAAACGAGCTTACCCTTAACGATACTTCGGTTACTCCCAAGTTGTCCCACTACCTCGACCTAACAATTACTGTCAATACGAACAATACTACTACTATAAACATATATAACAAGACAGATGACTACAACTTTCACATCAATAGATTCTTTAAAGACACAAGCAACATTCCCTATGATTTGCCATACAGAGTCCTGGAAGGCCAAATTTTGAGATTTCTTAGGCTAACGAACAATCAAGATAATCTATGGAATAGAATACGCCAAATTACGGAAATCTATACTAATAACAAATTCTGTAAAACAAAAATTGTCAAAAGCATTTTAAAAATCTTCCACAATTATGAAAATCAAGCCCGAAGTATTATACCTAATTACAGCAAGAAAGAAGTCGTGCGTCGGATTAATTGCTTAATATAATCCTAAACGACTGGTTCTATATATACATTGCGCCTTTACCAATGTGTTCACCCTTTAATTTCACCGTGTTGTTCGTGTGCGCGCCAGCTGACAGAAGCGAAGCCATTTCAAAACTTGAATGCCAAATCAGTAACCCGTTTTCATTTCTAAATATTGGAGAAAATTCATGGCAGTAATGGACAACGGCGACACCGCTTCAAGCTCTCTCCAGAACCGTACTGAAGCCGACCTTACTCCGGACAATTTACCACCTATGCCAAGCAGATCGTTGACATGGTTTGAATTTTCAGTCTCGCTCACTCAACTTTAAGCAGGCAAAGTGGCAAAATAGCCCATGATTACAAGAAACATACATAGCTGTAAGGGTTGGGAGTTCCTGACGAGCCTCCCCAGCCTGGGTGTCGAACTTTAGAGGCGAAACACCCCATACCATTTCCAGAATTCTTACGTCATACAACAAACCCCTCCCAAAGTTTAGGCTAGGTAAGTTAGGTTTAAGTTACATCTACCTTAAGTCTACTCATAATACACATAAACGCCATTTACTAGCTTAACTAGTTAAACGTGACACTCCGCGAGTGTCAACGTGGCACTCCGCCGATTGGCTTAAACCACCCACTGAAGCTGAACTTTTCGGTACTGAGGTGTACACACCTGTACACACACCCATACACCTGTACACATGTACTGAGGTAAATGATGCTATCACCGCGCGCTGCGGGGCACCGCGCGCTCGCTCCTTCACTCCCTCCCAGAAGAGACGCGAGTGACGTCACAACACCACGGGAGACCTAAGCCTGGCTATGTGGTGGATCTGCTGGATGGAGCGCGCAGCGATTTCGTCTCGGCAAAACGCCAACAGTACTGGCAACATGCGCTGGAACGTGAACGTACAACGGCCCATCTTTGCACCGAGCTGGAACAGACACGTGCAGCACGATAGGGAAGTAAGCACCGTGTTGGAAGCAGTGCCCAAACGCAGTCGAAAAGTCATGAACTTGTTGGCCCCAGCCAGACTTGTCCTGGCTGGCTAGTAGACAGCGCTGTACCACAATTCTGGATGGGTTTTCGGACCTTTCCTCCAAAACCAGCCTAACGCATCCGAAAAGGACCGAAACAGACGAAGAATCGCAAAAGTGGCGCGACATTCGACATTCCCGACTCCGAAAATACCTGAAACACCTCTACTTCCATCGTGCCGGCGGTCCGCTCGCTCGTAGGTCGTTCATTGCGTGCTACGTGGCGTATTAGCTTGAGGCACACACACACGCGCGGCGATTTCATCGCGACAACGACGGCCATGCACTGGCAAATGGTCAGCCGCGCGCACAAGGACGCATCTGTGCACCGAGCGGGAAAGAAGCGCGCTAATAGATGGCGCTTCTGAAACAGGCAAGGAGCCCGACTTCGCAAAGCACATAAGGGTGACACCACCGCGGCATTCCAAACCAACAATTATGGCGCTCGCCATCTCCAAGAGCGCTCGCAAGCACACAACCGGTGTCAAAAGGCCCTAAACCTACATATTGGTCCAAACTTGTTTCGACGGTCCCGCTACACCGCGCTACACCTCAATACTACCCCGGGATTTCAAATTTTTGCCACAAACCCACCCTAAACCATCCGAAGAGGGTCGAAAGTGAACAGTAATCGCAAAACTAACGCGAAATTCGAACTCCCCGACCCCGAAAACCCTCGAACCAACTGTCAACTCGATTTTGAAAATTTCGGCCCGGGATTCAAAAATTCGACGCGGCCGGGTTACGGTAGCTCGAAAAACCGAAAAGTACGTTTCCGGACCAGATTTTAGCGTAGAATCGATTGGCGGTGTCCGTTTCCCGGTAGAACCACGCGTTTCGGCGAAAAAACCGGCCAAATCCCAAAATCCCCAAATTTGGTCCCCAACGGAAACCTTTTGGCACCGCATAGCTCACGAACGGCTGGATGGATTTTGCCGGTTTCGGTCTTAAATGAAAGAGCACATCCAGACGCCGGCCGGAAATTTTATCTCAGCCCGATCCGCCCAGTAAATCGCGAGATATGATTTTTTGAACGGCCGGAATCGGGTTCTCAAAATTTGAATCTACCGTGACCCGGCCGTGCCGCGTCCAAATTTTCCAATTTTTGATTTCCCAAGTCCGCCTCCCCAAGGGCTACAACATATCCAAAAATGGTGAATTTTGATCAAGTGTAGCGCGAATGGCGGGGGACGGAATTATTTTTACTTAGTAAAAATTTGAATTTTTGAATTTTCAAAAAATTTTTCCACTACCGGAATTTTCTCGCTTCCTTTCCACCCTGCGCATCCACCAGGGCTATCGAACGCAAAAAACCGCTTGCGAATCGGTTTAGTCTAGCGAAAGTTATAAGGGAGCACAAAGAACTTGTTCCCTACGGTTGCCTACTGCTCTCCGCCGACTTCGTCGGGGCGGAGTGCCAAAAATGGTCAAAATACATATTAAAACAACCAGGCAAGTCGTCCGGGGGACGCAGTATACTCCACAAATTTGAACTCCTACGCACGGTGACTCCTCTCCTGTTGTGGCCTCCTGACACCCCCAATCGCAAAACTAATGCCGAATTCGTGATCTACATCCCAGAATACCCCAGAATCGACATACAACACCCCTAACTTCCTATGGACTCGTAGAACCAAAATTCTGCACTTGGGGTACGGTAGCATGCGAATTCGTCATAGGTACGCTTAAACATCATCTAAACGCTAAACGAATGCCAAATTCGTAATCAGCGCCCCCGAAAACCCCGAAATCGAGTATAATATTGCCAATGT
Source organism: Linhomoeus sp. GSCO2_2 (assembly GCA_030248115.1). Taxonomy (NCBI): domain Eukaryota; kingdom Metazoa; phylum Nematoda; class Chromadorea; order Monhysterida; family Linhomoeidae; genus Linhomoeus; species Linhomoeus sp. GSCO2_2. Next base: position 48,732 of record JASAMZ010004444.1, on the reverse strand, counting down.
CGACCGGACACCCAAAATTCAAATGGACGCGGCAGGGGTTACTGTAGACCTGCAAATTTGTCAAAAACACTTTTCTGGACCAGATTTAAGCGTAGAATCGTTTGAAACTACTTTTGGAACGATTCGGCAACGCATTCGAGCGCTATAGACGCCGAAATGCGAAAATCGCAATTTTCGACCCCGCAGTCGAAAAAGTCGCAGTGTAAGAAAGTTTTTTGTGTTTCACCCGATTTTCTCCGTTCATGGCTCATTCGATAGAGGACATCTGGGAAGGAGCAACAAGAGTGGTCTCGCCGCTCTAGCTGCTACCTAGCTCCCACAGCAGCCCGTCAAAGTCGACCCGGGGCCAAAATTCGCGAATTTTTCAAATTTGGCGCCAAAATGGGTCCCGCAGCGATCCAATTCTTTTTTTACACCCTCGGCCCTATCGAGTACTACAACATATCAAAAGATAGTATATACCATTATATGCAACTTTTTCGAGTTCTACCTTGTTTAACCCATTTTCCAGTACTTTGAAAATTTAAATTTTTGAATTTCCCGCCAACGGGGTCTCGGAGCGTGACCCCGTTTGGTGTCCACCCTGCCCACCCACTAGGCCTACCCAACGCAAAAGACCGTTTGCAAATCGGCCCCTGCACGCGCGAACCCCATCCGATCCAAATTACTGCGTTTCGCGCACAATCGCTATATACTCCACACTTTTTTGTGGAGTATAACAAAATTGCGCCGCAGGCAAAAATTTTTCGGCAATTTGGGGTCGCTATGGGGGGGGGGTTCGGTCTGGGATGGGAGTCCGGGGGGGGGGGGTCGTCCGGAACCTCGTCCGTATCGGCCGATGGCCAGGGGGGGGGGGGGGTAACACCCCCCCCCCCCCAAAGGAACCTATGCTGCACTGGCCAACATGAACTGACAGAACAATTACGAGGAACTGGCTACGAGCCAGTTCGTTATCAATTCGACCTTCAAACTTCAATGCATAAGCACCAGAGGATGGAACGACACTGACCTACACAAAAATTCGTAGTGGCAAAGGCAACTCCAACAAATAAATTCGTTGGATATAAGTAGAGCAGTACTCACGCTGCCGAAGTACTTGTCCAGCAGCTCGACGTAGCGATGAATCAGCTCGAGACACATCAACTCGTTGTCGCCCTGCTCGACTGCGCAGCAGAAGTACAGACTGGCGTACCTAGAACGTCACAACCGATTGCAAAGTGAACCGAACACAAAGCGCGATTGGGAGCAATATCAGCCCAACCTCTTGTAAACAATCTTGAGATCCTTGTATTCGAGAAAGGCGCACATCTTCGGTTTCCGGCTGAGTATTAGCGTCGTCAAGTCACGAATCACCTTCTTCTTCATCTTGTCCGCGTACGCCACATACCACTTCTGGAGTCGGAGCTTGCCCTGCCGACTGAACAACAGCATGAATTGAAGCATGGCCGCTTCTACTAAACTTCTGGACCCCGTCAAATTGCCAATCGAGCGCCCAGCGGAAGAAAATGCAATTTCTCTCAGCAACGCTCGAGGCCACACCTGTGGCCGCAGATTAGTATTTGTACTTCCACGAATGGTGGCACAATAATGCAGTACACTCTTCGCAGTCTGAAAACGCAACTGCGGTATTATGACCGCCCTTCCAATTCCAATGAAGGTAATCGCAGACGTTTTATCACGCCACTTGCGACATGAATCGTTTCGAGCAAACATCAGAAGTGCGTGCAGATGTGGCGTGACACCGAATCTCATGTAGGTAGACTTCACATGATTAGTTTTGCGTTTGAGAAGTGTTGCGTCTTCCTAGCATCGCCAAAGATAACGAAGTTCGCCGGTCGACTAGACGACTACCGTAGCTTCCGGTCGTCCAATCCAATCGAGAATCCATGATGTACTCTTGGCAGTCTGCCTGCCTGAACTGACTGCCGGCCAATCGTCTGTCTCTCTCCTTCCCTGTCAGTCAGTGGGGGAAGCGGCGCCGCTACAGAAAGGAAGGAAGAGCCAGCCGGCTGCCGATCAAGCGAACGCGAGCGGCCGAAACGAATGGCAGCGCCCGGCGGCGGCAACAGCGGCGACGGGGGCGGCCGCGTCGCCGCCAGTAGCGCTTCTGCCCCACGGTGGGTGGCTGACGACCGAGTTAGACGACGGAAAATAGGCGACGACGATGCGGCTGCGGCGTCGGTGTACTACGACGGCGTCGAAGTTCTCGTTTTCAACAACCACATCGCCCCCGTCAACTGTCATCTTCTACTAGGCTCTGGACGCCGACATTCGGCGGCCAGCTGGAGAACGTGTCCATGTGGTACTCGCCCTTCATTCCCTCCCAGCGAACCATCAAGGGCGTGATCATTGGTAGGGGTAGCGTGCGGGTCATTCGCCTGCCGATCGCGTGTCAAGGTCAACCTTCCCAACGTGGTTGCAGGCGGCGCTACGGGTGCCATCGAGATCTGTATCACCTTCCCAACGGAGTACGTCAAAACCCAGCTGCAGTTGGACGAGCGCAAAGCGAATCCCAAGTACAGAGGGCCCGTCGACTGCGTCAAGTCGGTGACTGGATTCCGCTATCTGTTTACCGTATAGTACGGTAAACAGTTCGTATAGTACCAACAAAACACGCTCCTTTTCAGGCAAACCGTGCGTGGCTATGGAGTGCGAGGTCTCTACCGTGGTCTCTCGGTGCTTCTGTATGGATCTATACCAAAATCTGCCGTTAGGTATGTTTCTTCTCTTGGCGACACTGTATTATGTGTCCTTCCTGCCATTGTGTCTCGCCTTCTTGAGATTCGGCGGTTTCGAGTACTTCAAGAGCATGGCCGTGGACAAGGACGGCAACTTGGCCGCCCACATGAGATTCGTCTGCGGCCTAGGTATGGCGTCGAATGGTTTGTTGTGGCGCAACTGAGTAGATGCATAGTAGTCTGCTAGGTGTAGTCTATTAGGTGTGTTTGTTGTCTGAGGTTGTCGGTGTAAGGGCTGTCGAGAAGCGCACAACTCCAAACTCGGCTGCTGTTCAGGCGCGGGCGTGTCCGAGGCGATCTTGGTGGTGACGCCCATGGAGACGGTGAAGGTGAAGTTCATCGATGACCAGACGTCGAAGAAGCCCAAGTTCCGCGGCTTCTACCACGGCGTTCGCGAGATCGTCCGACAACAGGGTCAGTTCTCGTGCTGCGCTGCGCTCTGCTTCGTCCACTACCCATGACTACTCAACTTGACGCTTTGAATTGGTCTAACCGTGCTATTTTGTGCAGGTTTGCGCGGCACCTACCAAGGTCTGCCGGCGACCATTCTCAAGCAGGGAACCAACCAGGCCATCCGTTTCTTCGTCATGGAGACGCTGAAGGACTGGTACCGCGGCGGCGACCCCAAGAAGAAGGTGAACGATTGTGTGACACTGACAGGCGCTTTGAGAGCCATTCAAACTTGTTCCTTTCAGGTGAACAAGGCGGTCACAGGGATGTTCGGCGTCATCGCGGGCGCCGCCAGCGTCTACGGCAACACCCCAGTGGACGTGGTGAAGACGCGCATGCAGGGCCTGGAGGCGGCCAAGTACAAGAACTCCATCGACTGCGCCATCAAGATTCTGCGCAACGAGGGCTTCTTCGCGTCAGTTTGCGCTGCTTGAGATAGACGCTACTGTAACCCATACTGCGCAGCAGCAGGGTGGCCAATAGAAACTTGAGCTAGTTTCAGTTTCAGTTACAATCAGTTAACCAAAACAGAAACGAAACTGGCACAGACTCCATAACTGAAACTGAAACTCACAACTTAGTTTCAGTTACTTGAATGTCAAATTCTGCAAAATTTCAGCAGAGTTTTGTAAAATTCTCGCCAAATTTTTTAACGTAATTAGACGTTTGGACATATTTAGGTCCAAACATACCTGTAACGCTGGGGGGGGGGGGGGGGGGGGACCCCCCCCCTGGCCGGAGATCTCCCCCCCCCCCCCCCCCCCCTCCCCCCCCCCCCTGCCCAGCCTGAAAGACCCCCCTCCCAAAAATTGCGAAAATTTTTGCCTGCGGCGCTTAAATATGGCCAAATTTTCGCCTGCGGCGCTATATTTGGGCTGTTTTCCATCAAAATTAAGCGTTTTTTGGCACTTTTTACCCTATTTTTGCAAAATTTCCTTACTTTTTTGCCAAATTTTTAGGTCATTTTGACCCCCACTCCTCGGTTTTGGAAACCCCCCCCCCCCCCCCCCCCCCCCCCATAATCCGGATTACCCCCCCCCCCCCCTCCCCGAGGGGGCGCGTTACAGGTATGGGTCCAAATATGCAGAGATGGCATCCCCCCAAGTTCAGAAATCGTTTCTTCTTCCACTAAATAGCATCCCCCAAGAATGATTTTGAGTAATTCGTTGTGACTTTCCGAACCTTCAATAACTGAAACTGAAACTGAAACTCGAGGTGTGGCATAACTAATAGCTGAACTGAGACGGAAACTAGCCAGCACCATTATTTGAACTGAAACTTAAACTAAAATGAGTTTCTATTTTGCGCAGCAGACGAACTTTGTGGCTTAGTTGATCTCTGTTCCAGTTTCTACAAGGGTACGGTGCCGAGACTGAGTCGCGTCTGCCTGGACGTCGGCATCACCTTCATGATCTACGACACCATCATGGAGTGGATACACCACGTCTGGAAGGACTGACGACACTGACACTCTATGTAGGCGGTCACCACACGAACTCGCTTGCTCTCTCTCTCTCGCTCCACACATTCACTATGCAGCTCGAGAACATTGACAGAGGGAAGGCGCGCAATCAGTGCAATCCTGCTCTGCCTCTCTTCTGGTATTTCTGTGTCCCGTTTTATCCGCGCAAGCACACAACCTCCTGCCGTTATAGTACACTCGTGTCTGTCTCCTCAGCTGTGTTGTGTTCCGTTTCGTTTCTGTTGCGAGCCTATTTATTCGGTGCGCCCGAGCACTGTGATCGTCGTCACTCCGCATGAGTTTGATCCACTTTGGACACACTTTGTCACTCTCGGTAGCGCGCGTTCCGTTTCTCGTTCTTCCAAATTTTGTTGCCGTTTATGTTTTTGGAGTTCTTGCAAATTGCGGGCACTTAATAATGTTGCGTTCGGCATCTCTCGTGTCTGTGTGCCAAGTTGAGAGCATTCCAGTCTCTAAATAATCTGTTTCTCGCGAGGTACTCAGAATAGCGTGTCTCTGTGAACGGCGAACCTGCGTGTGTGATCCTTCAAGTGAGCCGTCGTCGTCTGTGTTCCACTTCGTGATTACGGTATCGGTTGAGGAAATATACGTGCATCTTACAGTATACTCGTTCATACGTTTGAAGTGCGACACATTGCACCGGCTGTTACATTTATCTGGAGTGGCTGAAACGAGACAATGCTGAATTGAGTTTAGTTCGGTAGCTTCAGTGGCTCCCAATGGCCGATCAGACTGCGACCGGTGGCGTGGGCGCCGAAGGCCTAAATGCCCCGCCGCCGCCGCTCGACTACGCTGCCAACTATCTGAACGAAGCGGTCGCTGCGCAGCAAGTCCGTCGCTTCGTTGTATTCTAGCGAACACTGGAGCACTTAGATTGAAGGCTTTGGTTCTTGCAGTGCCCCTCGCCTCCGCCGCCGCCCTCGAACGAAGTGCGTGCATTCGGCGAAGTCATGTCGCTCAGTGACCCTCTCATGCCGGTGAGAGGAACTCCCATAGTGCTTGCTGTTTAGCAGTATCTTTGTAGCTACCGTAACCCGACTACTATTGCAGCGCCTGGAGAGTCTCGGACTGACGAGGCTCTACAGTACGCAGGCGGATCCGCGCGAAGAGCTCAAGAAGCTGGTGCGCAGCATCGTCTTCGCCTTTCTCGACCTGCTTGAGATCCTGATTAGGTGGGAGCACTTGCGTCTACTTGACTTTCAACCCCTGTTTCTCAAGTATGGTTGTTTGTGGGTGCGCATCTTTGGGAACCAGTATTGACTGAACGTACGAACAGCCAAACAAAGCATCGCTCGTTCAACTACCGTATCCTCCTCTCAGGAACCCGTCGTCCGAGCAGCGCGAGCAGAAGCTTGAAGACATCAAGTTGCTCTTCTACAACGCCCACCACCTCGTCAACGAGTACAGACCCCACCAGGCGCGCACCACGCTCCAGCTCATGCTTCAGGTGACTCTGTTGGGAGTGAGACTGCATCAGTTTGGGTGTCGTAGCGGGCGCCATTCTAGAAGTGTACAACTCGAGCTCTCAACTGTACCCGCAACGTTCACCGTTTTGCAGCTTCAAACGGAGGAGCGCCGGCAGACGGTGGAGCGCTTCCGCCAGCACTACCTCAACACGAAGGAAGAGCTGGCCAGATGCGTCGCCGCTCTGCCCAACTTCACCGACGGAGACAGAGCTCCTGGGTCGCTTCCAACTGCCCCCGCTGATCTGAAGCCAATGGACGTGGAAGCGTCCGCTTTGTCCGCGCCAGCTGCAGTTGATAACACGGAAGAGATTCTTAGGCCATTGGATGTTTGGTCGAAGGACTCGTCAATGTGCCTAATAGCCGACGAGACGTGAACTGTCTGATTTGTCTGATCTTCTCTCTGCTGAGCGCCGAATAAAGTGTACCTTGAGGAATTTCCATCCCTCCAATGTTGTTGGTCGGTCGTCGTCGTTTTAGCAAGTGTATTATCGCTGATTCGTGTAGCACTAGCTATTGTCCATCCTAGCAGTCATGCGCTCCGAGCCGCAACAATTCCTCTGTCCCGAGTGCCAGATAACGTTCGCCACTCAACGCGAGCTGCTGGGCCACGTCGAGCTCTGCGTCCTCCAAGCCTTCGAGGCAGGGCTTAGAGCACTCGTGGAGGAAGAGGCCGCCGCTGCAAAGAAGCCCACGCCTATTCAGATTCTAAGGTGCCGATACTGTGCTTTCTATTGTAGGGTGTTGATCGACTGATGTGCTTGGGTTACGGTAGACAGTGAAGCTTTGCAGCGCCGGAGACGCGCAGCAAGAAGGCGCCGGCGACAGACCGACTTCTCCGCTTGAGGAGGAGACGCTCAGCACTGCTTGCGAAGAGGAACCCGTTACTACAGGCGACGAAGACGACGAGTGTGTCAACCTCGCAGTGTACCATTCGGCGTTGGAACAGGCTAGTAGAACTTCAGGGCCGAATGTAGCAATGTGACGAGGAGAACGGTACTGGAGGGTCGGCGCGGCCTTCGACTCGAGGTCTCGGTGGAGAGGGCGCCTTCTCGAGAGGACGACGACGACTTGGTAGTGAAGCTTCCGGCAGGTTCCACTGGAAGAAGCGTCATTTGAATCGGAGTACTTCCATCGAAGGAGGAGGAGGAGGCCGCCGACGACGAGGACGACGGCGGCGGCGAAGACTCCGACGGGCATGGCGACGCCAAGATGGAGTGCCACGTCTGCGGCCTTCGCATGCACTGGCGCAGTTTGAGGCGAGTTTGATGGCTCTACGCGTTCTGTCGTACACAGACATAATCGAGTGCACTGTTCAGCTCGCACGTTCGCGTCCACACCGAGGACGCGCCCTTCCAGTGCCAGTTCTGTCCGAAGCAGTTCAAGTCGTCGTCAGCATTCACGGTAGGGTAGGCCCCTTCGCTCGATCTATCTATCGGCGGGGGGCGCCAAACTGCTGTTGTTTGAGCGATTGCAGAGCCACCTGCGTTCCCACACGGGCGAGAAGCCCTACGAGTGCTCGCTCTGCCTCTACTCGGGCAGCACCAAGCGCAGTCTCGAGCGCCACGTCGAACAAGCGCATACGGAAGGAGCGATGCACTCGTCGATCGTCGAGCCTACAGCCGCCGCGGTCCCTTCCTTGAGGCACGACGAGGATTGGCTTCTGTCTCAGCCGGTGGGCCAGCCACCGTAACCCAGTGAATCGATCGCTTCTTAACTAGCATTCAGCGAATTGCAGCACGCTCAGGCCGACGATCGGATGCTGACCTTCGAGGACGAAGCAACGACGGCAGCCGCCGGCGATCATCTTCAAGAAGTGGTGCGCTGGCGTTTCGCGTTTGCTCTTCGCGCGAGTTATGCTGTGAAGCCATCAAAATCGGCTTATTACAGGCGGTGCCACCCGTTGCAGAGGACGCTGGAGTGCGAGCCGGCTGGAATCTCTAAGACGCAGTGAAGTTGCTACTTATCTGGAAGAGATCAGATACATACCGATCGATCTCGATCATCTTCATCGTGCAACAGACAGTTTTGCTATAATAATCGCGCAGGGTGAAGGACGTGCCCATAAAGAGCACAAGCCTTTTACAGCAATTAGGTACCACATTTGGCCACATTTACCACGCCGCAGCATCCGTCCTTCCGCTTGGTCACATTGTCACCTTCCTCACGTCACTTATTTCTCGTCATCACATTTGTGTCAGTTCTCTTCTTGTCGGCCTTCGTAGTCGGCGAAGACGAGGCGTCGATTTCTAAGCAGCCAGCCGACGATCTCGGTAGCCTCGCAGAATACGCGCAATGAGGAGAGCGACGTAACCCCCAGCCAGAAGATCGGCCTGAAGCGGAGAACGACGTCCTGGTGCTTCACTCGCTGCAGGAAATTTTGGCAGCACACCATCTTCCGATGATGTGTTCGAAGAGGTCGCCCTTCCAGTCGCCGTCCGGAAGTCTCAGGCGGCTGTCGCCCGTCACCAACACGTAGACAGCCATCGGCAGCATGTACAGATTGCCCAGGAGCGCCAATAAGTCCATCGCCCTGAATCAACCAAGTGGTAGGCAAGGCGAGCATCTGGGTTTGACCGACTAGCCCTGTAGGTGCGTAAGTCCGTACATCAGCCAGTAGGGCCTGGGCGGCCGCGACCACTCTCCGAAGGGCTTCAGTCCGAAGGGGCGTCTGGCCAGTCTCGTCTTGCAGATGCCGCAGCGGCGGGAGAGCGTCGCCTCGCAGCTGCGCCGCAGACAGCCGACGTGCACCACTCGCATGGAGCCTGCAGCAGGTCATATGAACTACTGTCACAGGACGTTGAACGCATCAGATCTCAGCACTGCCAGTCACCGCTGCAGCGGCAGGGCGCAATCAGACGGCGCTCGTGGTCGAGTGGCAGCCGTCGTTCCGTCGCCGTCTCTTCGTCGTAGCAGATGCGGCAGACTGCCATTGCCTCGCTTGACGTCTCCTCCTTAGGAACCTCTGGCCGACTACTTCTTTGAGTTAATTGTTATTACAGCACGATATTAATCCTATTCATAACTTCTTTGAACCGCATTACGCAAAGTCGCGTTTGTTATGGCGGCGTTTCGCTCGAGAGGACTGCTAACATTTCTTTACAAAAGTTTTACGAGTACCGATCCCACCCAGGTGTCGTCGTCGTCGTCGTCGTCGTCGTCGTCGTCGTCGTCGTCGTCGTCGTCGTCGTCGTCGTCGTCGTCGTCGTCGTCGTCGTCGGTACTGCTTCGACGCGCCGGCGTTGGCGCTAGTCTGTTCTGCGCTTGCCAAGAGCAAGAGGTGGCATGCTTGAGGTTCGATTTGCTCTTTCGCGCGCAAGCTCTCACTGTCGGCTTGAAGATTGCCCCTCTCGTTATTGACGTACAGCAGCGAGGTTTGGCTTTGGGAAGGGAATCGCGCAAGTGAGTCAAACGCCATAATTGGACCACAACGAGCGATAATTCCTTCAAGCTTCCACTTTTGGCACGCAGCAGTGTCAGGGTACCCCACTGCCAAACTGAATTCTGCCAAAACGAAACCAGCAAAACGAGGCAAAAATTTTGTTTTGGCTTGGCTGGAGAGTCGAGCTATCGTGAAAACGGCCGTTTTGTTATGTCATACCACGGCGCAAAATACAAAACGAAAACGCAGTCTCCAGCAAATTGGGTGTAGTTCGGCGACAACTTTCTTCTATGAACTTACCCTAAAACGAAGGAAGATTTTGATTTTCGATTTGGTTACTCACAACCGCTGAAATGCACCAGTCTCGATTTTCGTTTTTCGTTTTGACAAGAAACGACAAAACGAAAAACGAAATACAGTAACTGTTCCAATTGCACGTTGTGAATGTGTGCACTGTGTATCGTACCAACTTGGTTACACACACCTATATTAGATGTATGTAATGTATCACTTGTTGCATCGTCGCACAGCATATGTACACAGTTGCCTACATATGTGCACAACTCACGCAAAGAGGCGATGGGCTATGAACTTCGATGATGACCAGAACACGTGTTTTAATGGAGCAGTTTCAATACCCATACTGTATTCAAGTGCAGAATTTGTCGAACGACAAAATCTCTAGGTAGCTAGTGTGCCGCCGTAAATGTACATAGATTGCCCGCTATGCTGAGCACAATGCTGGTTGTTCGTGAAGTAACTTGTGTGTACCAGATCAGTCACCTTCCGCCCCATCATGTCTGTAGACACGACGTTCATTATCAGAACAGAGAAGGGGACACGGCAAATCTGCACATGTATCAGATACAGTACAGCCAGATAAGGGTCGGTTTATACTTTGATATATTCTGCTTCTTCATTGAAGCTGCTCCATCAAAACTCGTGTCCTGTTCATTATCGAAGTTCATTGCCGATCACCACTTTGGACGAATTGTGTACATAGGTAGGTAACTGTGCATGTGCGCTGTGTGCCGATGTAACAAGTGACACTGCAATACTTACAGCTAGGTATGTATGTGTATCTAATACAAGCTGGTATGGTGCACACATTCACACTGCGCAATTGTAGCGGTTACTGTATTCCGTTTTTCGTTTTGTCGTTTCTTGTCAAAACGAAAAACGAAATTCGAGATTGGTGCGTTTCAGCGGCTGTGACGTCATAGAAGAGAGTTGTCGCTGAACTTCACTCAATTTGCTGGAGACTGCGGTTTTCGTTTTGTATTTTGCGCCGTGGCATGACATAACAAAACGGCCATTTTCACGATAGCTCGACTCTCCAACCAAGCCAAAACGAAATTTTTGCCTCGTTTTACTGGTTTCGTTTTGGCGGAATTCAGTTTGGCAGTGGGGTACCCTGACACAGCAGCCCTCCTGCCAGGTCACATTGTCATCCTCGTGTCTCTTTCTCTCGTCAACACAATTGTCAGCTCTCTTCTTGACTTTTGTCGTAGTCGGCGAAGACGAGGCGTCGATTGCTTCGCAGCCAGCGGGCGGTCTCGGCCGTCTCGCAGAACAGGACGACGAGCTCGAACAACATGATCCCCAACCAAAAACCCGGCCTGAAGAAGAGAGCGACCTGACGTTTCATTCATTGCAAGTGAATTTGCACAACACACCCACACGACCTCCCGATAGTGTGCTCGAAGAGGTCGCCCTTCCAGTCGCCGTCCGGAAGTCTCAGGCGGCTGTCGCCCGTCACCAACACGTAGACCGCCATCGTCAGCGTGTACAGATTGGCCGGGAGCGCCACAAAGTCCATCGCCCTGAATCAACCAAGTGTAAGGAAGTCGAGCGTCTGAGTTTGACCGACTAGTGCCGTAAGTGCGTAAGTCCATACATCCGCCAGTATGGCGTGGGAGGTTCCGACCACTCTCCGAAAGGCTTCAGTCCGAAGGGGCGTCTGGCCAGTTTCGTCTTGCAGATGCCACAGCGGCGGGAGAGCGTCGCCACGCAGCTGCGCCGCAGACAGCCCACATGCACTACTTGCATGGAGCCTGCAGCAGGACACATGAACTACTGTATCACAAGCCGTTGAACCAGATATCAGTGCAAGTCGCACCGCTGCAGCGGCAGGGCGCAATCAGACGGCGCTCGTGGTCGAGTGGCAACCGTCGTTCCGTCGCCGTCTCTTCGTCGTAGCAGATGCGGCAGACGGCCATTGCCTCGCTGGACTTCTCTTCCTTTGAATTTCTATTACAGCGGACTACTTTAATTAGTTTTTACAGCGCAATATTACTCTTGGGCATAACTTCTCTGAACCGCATTACTCAAAGTCGTTTGTCATTGTGGCGTTAGGCTCGAGAAAAGTTCCTAACTTGAGAGACACCCAAGACGGTATCCCAAGCTGACCAAGAGAAGGTCGGATGAAGGCAGTGTGAAGACCGTTGGGAATGTCACGTCGACGAAGGGTAGTCATCTACGTGGGCCCTGTCAACGACCAGCATACCATCTACGCTACGATCATAGGTTCTTACCAGATTTGGTCCGGGGGGGGGTCAATTTAGGGTTGAAGGGGGGTGGGTCGTCCTGATCCTGATTCCGTTTCAGGATGGCCATCCAAAAAGGGTAGGGGGTCTCCTATTGCACGAATTTTTGCATTTATTTGCTTCAAAAAGTGCAGGAAAACGTCTATTTAACTCATAAAACACTACAAACATACGTATAAAGGCCATATCCTAGCCAGAAAATGGCCCATATGCCTATGAAAACAACAAAATAGCGCCGCAGGCAAAATTTTCGCAAATTTGGGGCGCTGGGGGGGGGGGTCGGTGGGGGATCGGAGGTCGGGGGGAGGGTCGTCCTGAACGTCGTCGGGATTGGTCTGGGGTGGGGGGAGGGTATCCCCCCCCAACACCACCCCAAAGGAACCTATGGCTACGATCAACTATCGCCTTCTTGCTTCACAGTGCAGCCGCAAACCAAAATCTGTCGCCGTCGTTGTCGTACCAGGTTGATTATGGTGACATCAACTAATAGGTGCTGGTGATGCCCGCGTACAGAGCGCAAGCGCTGCACAACTACTGGCTTCCACCTTCTTCACTATGCAGCAGCAGCCTTCCTTCTGCCCGGTCACATATCATCGCATTCCTCAAGTCATTTCTTTCACGTCATCACAGTTGTGCCAGTTCTCTTTTTGTCAATTTTCGTAGTCGGCGAAGACGAGGCGTCGATTGCTTTGCAGCCAGCCGACGATCTCGGCAGCCTCGCAGAACAGGCTGAGGAGGGTAAACGACGTAACGCCCAGCCAGAAGATCGGCCTGAAGCCGAGAACGTCGTGATGCTTCATTCGCTGCAAGTGAATTTTGATAACACACAGCACCTCCCGACGCTGTGTTCGAACAAGTCGCCCGCCCAGTGGCCAACCGGAGCTCCCAGGCGCCTGTCGCCGGTCACCAGCACGTAGACCGCCATCGGCAGCGTGTACAGAATGGAGAGAAGGCCCAAGACGTCCAGCGGCCTGAATCAACCGCCACTACCAGGTAGAAGAAGAAGAATATTATGAGCAACTAGCGCGGTACATACATACATCGTCCAGTAGGGCCTGGGCGGTTCCGACCACTCTCTGAAGGGCTTCAGTCCGAATGGGCGTCTGGCCAGTCTCGTCTTGCAGATGCCACAGCAGCACGAGCGCGTCACCTCGCAGCTACGCCGCAGACAGCCGACGTGCACCACTCGCATGGAGCCTGCAGCAGGACACATGAACTACTGTATCACAGGACGTTGAATCCACAGATCTCAACAGTGTCGGTCACCGCTGCAGCGGCACGGCGCAATCAGACGGCGTTCGTGGTCGAGTGGCAGCCGTCGTTCCGTCGTCGTCTCTTTGTCGTAGCAGATGCGGCAGACGGCCATTGCCTCGCTTGAGTTCTCTTTTGAACTTCTATTAGAGCCGACTATTATAATTAGTTTTTACAGCGCAGTATTACTGTTGGGCATAACATCTCTGAACCGCATTACTCAAAGTCGAGTTTGTCATGGCGGTATTAGGCGCGCGAAAGATCGCCAGCTTGAAGGCGAGGCGACGAAAGAAAGCGCACCAGGTGTTTCGGTGTGCCGGGTGCTTTGTTTTGAGCCTGTAGGAACGTTTGGAACTTGGAGAGATGTTAGTCCAATATGTTGACACGTCTGACTCCAAATTTCAACCTCGTCGTCGTCGTCGTCGTCGTCGTCATCGTCGTCGTCGTCGTCGTCGTCGTCGTCGTCGTCGCAGCCGCCGGCGTCGTCGTCGTCGCCGTCGTCGTCGTCGTCGCCGGCGCCGTCGTCGTCGTCGTCGTCGTCGTCGTCGTCGTCGTCGTCGTCGTCGTCGTCGTCGTCGTCGTCGTCGTCGTCGTCGTCGTCGTCGTCGTCGTCGTCGTCGTCGTCGCAGCAAGAAAGTAGATACACGTCTTTGCACTTGAAATCTCGTGTAGGTCGTTAGAGATGATCGCCACTGCCACACGTGTGTCCCTGCTGTTTTCTTTCAGTGTTGCTGAGGTTGTTTCCTCTGGCCTAGCAATAATGCTCTGTCTCGTAGTCTCGTCTCTTGACAGTGTAACCGACCTAGTAGCCACCCCCTGTTGGACATTCTGTTTACTGTAGCGACATGTGTCATCTCCGCGGGCTGTAAACAACGAACTAATACATGCTAAGAGTATACACCTCTTGACTTGTCTTCAACGGAGGTGGAGGTACGCGAAATTCTCGGCATTTTCTATACCGAGACGGCAGAGACGGCACTAAACCGAGACGGCACTACTGTAACTCAACTTTTTAAAACTGCAACGCGCCTGTTCTCTAATGCAAGATGACAGACATGACAGAATACTGAAACGGCTAGAAAAAAATGCTAAATTGCGCTCGACGCCTCGTAGAGCATTGGAGCGAAAACTTTAACGAAATCGAGCGAGTTCTACTGGGACAGAGTTTTCGAAATTGAGTTTTCCATTGTTTCGGGGGTTTTCGACGACGCTGAACACGAATCCGTTGTTTGTTTTGCGATTTGGAGCACCTATAGCCCAGTTTCAAATTTAGTTACAGTTCTAGTTACAAATTTGGCCAGTTACAAATTGGGTACCAGGGTCGAAATTTTATAATTGAGTTTACCATTGTTTCTGCCAATTCTGATGTCACAGAACATGAATCCGGCACTTGTTTTGCGATTTGCGCTGACACTTAGCCTGATTTTGCAACACTTGTTGAGGTTTCCTGTGCCCCCGTCTGCCAAAGCAATCATGTGGAATGCTCATCTGACACTCATGAGTGCCTTCGGCGCTATTTTAGAGCATTTTTGTAACAGAAAAGGCTGAAATCGGCAAAATTTTCGCCTGCGGCACTATTTTGTGGCAGGTATGTAACCGAAAACGCAAAAATCGGCAAACATTTTTGCGTGCGGCGCTTTTTCTAAGCAGTTTCGCAGCTTTGAGCGTAAAATTGTCCAAAAATTTTGCCGGCGGCGCAAATTTTTCGACGTACTTTTATAGCACCTCGAACCCCCCCCCCCCCCGTGTGGCCTAAAAAATTCCGCCCCCACCCCCTGTTTTTCGAAATCCTGATCCGCCACAACAGGCCTGAGCAGGAGGTAAAGTAGATGGAGAAGCACTCTGGTTTTTTTGCGTAAATTACGCCTTACGCCCAAAATTTCAGGAATACGCCTAGAAATTTTGTCTAAGCGTAAACTTTTCCTCCTAGAAATTTAGCTGTGGAAGTCTACTGTAAAAGACTTTTTTGATAGATGGAATATTTTGCAAAAACATCACCTGCGACGCTATTTTGAACGATTTTAGCCCATTTGAGACTCAAAATTAGGCTTGCTGATTACACCTGCATTTAAACAGATTTCATTGCAATCAGTTCAAAATGTGTTGATATTTCAGTCGATTTGGTTATGTTCAGTGGCGTAGCCAGGATTGGCAAGTGGGAGGGGAAATTTTTAGGGGGGGGGGGGCAAATTTTTGTGTACGACAAAAGTTTTGGGAAATACTCCTAAAATTTTTGGTTAGTATACACCATACACCATCTTAGACGAATAAAAACCCTGTAAGTGCTCACTACACTTTTTCGTTACTCCAGGGTCGAAAATCGGGATTTTCGTGCTTCGGCACATGTAGCGCTCGAGTGCGTTGCCGAATCTCTCCAAGAGTGGCTTCAAACGATTCTACCCCTAAATTTGGTATAGAACAGTGTTTTTGAATAATTTTCAGAGCTACAGTATCTCAGTCAGCGCGCCAACTAATTGACTGTTGAGCGTCTTTTAGTATTCGCGGCAGTTTGCGTACCGCCTAGCGCAAATTGTAATATTACCGCCTTATTTGAACCGACGCGGCTACTGTATGATTTGACGCGGATGCCGTCTCGGTTTAGTGCCGTCTCTGCCGTCTCAGTATAGAAAATGCCAAATTCTCCAGTGTTGCGACTATTCGTCTGTCATCTTGACAAATTTTGAGCGTGGGCGGTGTGGTCCATCTCTTCTGAGTCGCGACGCGATGCGCTACGTGGCGGCGTACATGCTGGCCGTGTTGGGCGGCAAGGAGTCGCCGACGAAGGCGGACATCGAGAAGATCCTGGGCTCCGTCGACATCGACAGCGACGCCGAGGCCGCCAACGCCGTCGTCGGCGCCCTCTCCGGCAAGGACATCGAGCAGCTGCTCAAGGAGGGTGGGTGACCGGCGGATGGCACTTCAGTCAAAGATCGCGGTTCCAGAGTTCAAAGATCTTTCACTTCAAAGATCGCGGTTCCAGAGTTGCCGCTCTGTGCTGTTGTGACACGAGAAAGAACGCCCTCCCAAACTTCAGGCAAGGAGAAGCTGTCGTCTGTCCCCACGGGAGCCGGATCCGGCGGCGCCCCGGCGGCGGGCGGCGGCGGCGGAGCCTCCGCTGGAGGGGCGGCGACTGAAGCGAAGGGTAGGAACATTTGTGGTTGATTTGAGGGCTAGTGCATTGCTCGTGGGACTTGCGTATTCACCTGTTCAGAAGAGAAGAAAGAGGAGGCGAAGGAGGAGAGCGAGGAGTCGGACGAGGACCTCGGATTCGGACTGTTCGATTAGGCATCGATGCCGCACTCGTTGCTTCTTATACTGCTGATTGTAGTTCTCTCGTGATCGTTCGTCGATTGCTCTTTTGTTGGCGTTATGCGTTTACTTTTGCTGAGCTGTTGAGTTTGTGACGAGACGAAGAGGCTTGAGAAGTCCGAGCTGAAGAAGCTCAGTGTGTCGCGGTGACAGCTGCGACTTGAGTTCGTTGGCATTCGATGCTATACTCGTGGATAACCATTCTGCGTCTTGGAGCAGCGTGATTTCATTTGAAGTTGTTCAGCGCTTACCATATATTGATGGAGCCGCTCCGTCTCCAAAGCGAGGTGGCAGTCGACGACTGGCAGGAGTCTGGTCGCGGGGGCCCATTGGTTGCTGTGAACTGCTCCAGTGGCGTGAGTGCGGCGTCAGAGTTTCGCTTCCTGATGAACCATGCGCTCAGCGCTGCCTCCGGCGGCGCAGAGGTTCTCTACTACCGGCAACGGCCGGTGGCGGCGCCAGACTTCCTCCTCGACGTGGCGAAGCTGGCGGATCGTCCATCGAAGGCCATGCGGATGCTGCGAAGGATCTCTTTCCAGTACGCCACTGGTTCCAAAAGTCTGCTGGACAAATTGGCCTCGCTGACGAGCACTCTACACAGGCAGCCTTGTCCAGACGTCGTCATCGTCGAAGGTCGAGTCTTGCGCTAGGTTACCTTCAGTGTGCCAAAAGTCGTAAATGTCGGCTGTATACTGGAAATGGCGACGATTTTTGCGCCTGACGCATAGCGAACGATTGTTACATTGCATAAGCCTTGCATTGCGGCGTGCCCCACTTCAGGCCTCGACTGCCTCTGTTCGCCCAGCTGCACTTCCGAGTCGGTCGCGGTGCTGGCCGCACTGACCGACGCCGCCAACTGGATCCTGGCGCACCGGCGGCGCAGACGTTGGTGCAGCAGCGGTGCCGCTGCTCCTGTGCCCGTCTTGGCGTCGTCCCGATTCGACTTCTCAGTTGCCGCCTCCGTCATCGGAGCACGCGCCATGGAACTGACGACGAGCGTCGAATCTGGCGGCGCTACTTCCCTGCTTCTCCGCGACGGACAGCGTCTCTGGACGGCGGACAGCGAAGGCAGAGCAATGACCGAGACGCCGGCGACGACCGATCGTCAACCGCCGCCGTCTTCGGCGGAGCTGTAAGGGTGTCTCGACTGTCGACTTGGTATACTGTAACGAGTAACGAACGACACGACGGGCCAACGAGCGCGATAACAATAACAATAGGCTGAAAACGATCACTGTATGGAACGCGCGAAACGCCACAGTATACGGGAAGCACGTTCAGGTAGCAGCAGCAGACGACACGGGTCAAACAGTGGGCAGCATAACGAACGCGCGTAAGTGTAAAGCATTCGCAGCGCAAGCAAACTCCGAGTACGGGCGAGGTTGCGCGCCACAGTGAATGTGACAATCAATTGGTACAGGCGGTTTGTCACCTAGCGCCACACCAAATGAAGTCGGGTAGGTAATCTAGTCAAACTGGAATGGTGACAAATTCCAAGCTCCGACGCCACTGAAACCATCCACTAACCGTCGTCTGACGAGGTAACCTAAGTGATGATAACCTTAGTTAGCGCGACACAATAAGAGCACAGACAGACAAAACCTACAGACAAAGGCGCAAACCGGCAACGTTTCGCTGCGAATCGTCATGACAACGTGACACGCGGAGTAGAAGCAATGGCACGCAACTAACGACATTCGGTTCTTCAGGTGCGTAGCTAGTATTCAGGCTAGCGTTGTAAGTTTGGTGAGTTCTGAACGAGTCCACCCCTTTTACTGAATGAGTTCACCCCAAAATTCTGAATGAGTCCACCCCAAATTCTGAATGAGTCCACCCCCAATTCTGAGCAGGCGCGCCGAGTAGCGATGCCCCCCCCCCCCACAACACCCCATTCCCCACCTTCTCCCCCCCCCCCCCTCCCCTGCAGAGAATTAGCAGCCGCATTAGTGTGACTGTCATCAATGTAGCGCCAACGCGCCTTTCTGTCGCAATCGCAAGTGCTAGCAGGAAAGGGGCACAGCCGGCATGAGCAGGAGGTGAAGTGGATGGAGGAGTGTTCATCCCACTTACAGTTTGCACTAAAACTCGGCCGGCGTCGCGCCTGGCGGGTCTCAGCTGAGGCTTAGCGCGACCACCAACTTCAGGGCGCGCTCCGCGCGCCCTGAAGTCGGTCACCGGTCGCGTTAAGCCTAAGCTTCGACCCGCCAGACTGCGACGCCGACTGACTCTTGTGAACTGTGGGCGCAGGGCGAGCCTAAGCATAGCCTGAACTGGAAGGAATATACTGTGTCTGAAAGTAATTTAAAGAAACAAGGAGACGGCCATTTGCTGAATCATGTAAGGAACAGTTCTAGATACGCAAAGCTCCGGCGTCCAAAGCACTATGTGTGTGCAAGAACCGATTTAAACATGCCTGCACAACACCATAGTGCGCTCGCTTACGCGGAGCTAGGCGCACAACCTTTGCTTTGCTGAACGGAGGTGGGGATGGACTCATTCAGAATTTGGGGTGGACTCATTCAGACTTTTGGGGTGGACTCGTTCAGTAAAAGGGGTGGACTCGTTCAGATTTAGCCTGTAAGTTTGTTCCATCCTAAGAAGTACACGTTTTTGGCAACTCGAAGCTAGATAGACACGCTACGCTAATAAGAAGCACCGATACCGAGCGCAAGCTTACTTGTGCCCCTCAAACACCTAGCGTACTCCACAGCAAAGAGATTACGCCATGAGCCGCGCCATCAGCACGCGTAGTGTGTGCTTGACTCCGTTGCACAACCGAAAGAACTCGGTATTTCTCTACCATACGCCCAATAACCTACGCCGAAGTCTAGGGGTTAGGTGTGAGTGAAGGAAAGCAAGTTGTGCAACGGATGAAACTTTGTGTCGGCAAAGTGTACCCCAACTCGGCTGCAGCACCCAATCTCTACTCCCATTGCTGCCACGCCACCAATCTCCTCCTTTGTCTCAGAACTCCTCCCTCTGGTGGGTCAGTTCGGCCTGGTAGAGGTTGGGCCTTCGGGGCTCCCTCTTCCTCTGGAAGAAGCCGACCTTCCAGCAGATTAGGATGATGATGAGCAGGATGAAGAGCCCTATCACGATCGCCAGAACGATGATCCACCAGGGGACCTGCTGGGCGATCTTCGGCAGGTCGGGGTAGGCCTTCGTCAGCGCCTGGAAGTCACAGACAGAAACGGTAGTATGTCTACCGGTTTAGCTAGAAGTAGGGCACTCGAGGAAGCGCGCGCCACCGACCACGGCGTGGCTGATGACGCTGTCGTAGTCGTGGACGCCCTGCCCCGCGTACTCGACTGTGGCGCTCGACACCAGGCGCACGTAGGTGACGTCGGCGAAGCCCTGGACAACGACGAGTTGCGGGTTAGGCCTTGAACTTGACAAGCCTATTTCCTTCTCCCAACCAATGTACCGACCTCGACGAAGGTCGAGTTCCAGAGACGGGTGCGCACGACGACCTTGGCGTTCTCGCCGCTGCGGAGCAAGCCGACTTCGCAGCGAATCGGGACGCAGCGCGCCGTGGCGCCCGCTCCCTCACAGCTCTGGAGGTGCAACAACCAGTGAGCTTCTGTCCACGATAGCATCGCATCACAACGAACGGCCATGTGAGCCAATGGGGCTTCTTACATACCACGGTGGCGACCGTCGACAGTTCGCCCGTCTTCTCCGTGACTCTCTCTCGACTGATGGCGGCAGAGGACGCCAAGATGACCTCCCCTTCCAGTGGCGAGCCGTGATAGTTCACCTCTCCCTCCGGCTGATGGAACCTGTTGACCTGAATGGTGAATGGGTATGGGTGAGAGCCAGAATCGAGAATCCTAGCGCACGAACAGACTCACGCCCATATACAGTATCACTATGCTACCTTGACGCCAAGAGGATTGACAGCTTGCGGGTTGACGACGCACTCGGTCATCTCGCCGCCGCTTCGCTCGAAGTAGGGCGTGTCCAGTAGATAGAGGGCGCGCTTGCCCTCGCTCGACCACAGGCCGCTGGCCGGTAGCGCCGCCGGCACTTTCACCAGCATCGTGACGTTTTCGACCGCCCAGCTGCCCTGCAAGCGACGCCAGTAGAAGTTGACTACTTTCCAGTCTCCCACCATAGATCAGCCACAAGGCGCGCCCACCGTATTCGTGACGACGAAGATGTGTCGGATCATCTGGCCGATCTTCTCCTCGATTTCCTCCCGTATGGCCGAGTCGCCGAAGGTCTCGCCGCCGTAGTGTACCAGGCGCGGCTCGGACTCGCTAAAGAGCGCACATAATTGGTGACTTCAACTGAGACCTACATATAGTAGCATACAATACAACGCTGACGACTGACGAGTCTAGATTCATGGCGACCTCCTTGATGACCTTGTAGGTGACGGAGCACTTGTCGGCGTCGTCCTCATCCATATTTAAACTGGTGCTGAAGCGCCAACGTTCCTTCCAGTCGGCCACACCATAGAGAAGCAGCAAGAACAGACTCACGAGTTGGCCAGCACGTCGAACTTCAGGGGCCTTCCCAGGAGGCTGGAACCTGCAGTCTCGAAGGCCAGGCCGAAGTCGACGCTGAGCTTCGTCTCGCTGCCGTCGAGCAGCGGATTGCCCAACAGCAGCTCCATCGTCTCGCCGCTCCTCTCCATGTCCTTGATGTCGGCGCCGTTCTAAACGAAAACCGAATCCTTGAATCAAAAGGGAGGGAGGGAGCGTTGTGGGAAGCAGCCGACCTTAATCTTGGTGATGGTCTTCTTGCCCTCGAAGAGGTCCTTGACGTGTGTGATGAAGAGGCGGCTGTCGTAGGCCTTCTCGCCCAAATTGTCCACGGACACGAGCAGTTTGAGACTGGAGACGTTGGCGCTGGCGTGGACTACGTAGACGCCGTCCTCTTGCCTGAGTTGCGCACGAAATGAGGCAACAATCCACCACGTGAGCTAGCAGATCTAGACGCCTTCTTCTTACGGGATGTCGGTCAGGGAGCACTTGATCTGCAGGTTGCTGATGCACAGGTTGTCCTCGCCGCAGTCTTTGAGGAAGGGAATCTGAAGGTCGGTCAGTCAGAATGACACAGGGTAGTACTACTCGACTCGACTCGGACAGAACCAGACCTCGAAGAGGTGCTGCGATCCGGCCATATCCATCATGGGGAAGTCGTCAATGTCGTAGCCCATGTCGGCGCCTTCGGCGGGCGCCTTCCGAGGCGGCTGCCGCCTCTCGTCCACTCGGACCGAGAAGTTGAATTTGAGAGGGTGCAGCCAGTCGCGATTCGCTCTCTGAGACGTAGAGTGCAGAATGAGGCAGAATAATCGCATGTGCATGACGAGCGAGATGGTTGAGTGCAATCGACTGACGGGCAGCTTGACGACGTGCTCCTTGCGTCCGTCGGCGGCCGAGCAGCTCCACTCGACGAATGGCTTGCCGCTCTCCTCAATAACAGAGCGTATGGCGATGCCCTCCTCCTGCGACGATATTTCTTCCAGGCGGCAGATCAGAGACGGCGACAGCTTATCCTCCTGACGACGCTCCAGCACCGTCGTCACCTTGACGCTGTAGCAATGGAGCAAGTGGGAATGTGCGATAATGAAAGTAGGCGCACTGTAAGCGGGTGTACGGGTCCCACCATGTCTGGTAGCCGGCGCCCAGATTCTCTTGGCAGGGATTGTCTCGTTCGATCTGAAGGCCGGCCTCGTTGTCGACCGAGGTGTTCATGAAAACCAAGGGACGTGCCCTGCAACAATAAGAAGCAACCGTTGACAAATCGTTCAGTGTAGCCTCCTGAATTGAGCACCACCTCTGCAAAGTTCAATTACCCACCTGAAGAGCATGACGACGTCGGACTCGACGGCGCCGACGAGCAGGTCGGGGTATCCGTTGCCGTCGGCGTCCATGCCGCCTGCCAGGGAGAAGCCGAACTGGCGCAGGGGGCCCAGCGACGACGATGGAAGCTCCAGCAGGCTTCCGTCGATCTTCTGCTGCCAAGTGGGTCGGAACTCCTCCCTCTTCTTGGCGCCCAGAAAGATGTAGACGGCGTTCTCGCCCGGCGCCCCCACGGCGAAGTCTGAAGTAGAAGGCGCATCGGCTCGACACTACACAGTCGAAGCGGAAGCGCAAGCGAGCACACCGGCGGCGCCGTCCTTGTTCATGTCGCCCATGGAGGCGAGCGAGAGCCCGAACCGGCTGGCGTTGTTGCCGCGTATTTTGATCGGCTCGTCGAAGGCCGCCTCCCAACTCTCGTCGTCCTTCGACTTCTGTAAAAGGGAGACTGGTGTACGTACACACTGAGGAACTGCCGAAAACACGCGTACCCCTTTGTTCTTCTTGCTGAAGTAGACGAAAATGGCGCCTCCGTAAGCGCTCTTCTCTTCCTTCTTGCTCTCGTGGTAGAAGGGCGCGCCCATTACCAAATCGTCCAACCTAGAAATTGGGCAACAATCTTGGTCGCTTGCAGGCAATACAACACGTATTCTCTACCCATCGCCGTCCAGATCCAAGACTAGGATGGAGTAGCCGAAGTAGGCGCCCATCTGGTCCCCTGTCAGCTTGAGCGCCATCACGTCCAGAAAGGAGTCGGTCTGGCGCCTCTTCAAGTCGAACTCGAAGAAAAAGACGGCGCCCGTCTCTCCGTGACGAGTCGCTGCGCTGACGACGGTGGCACCAGTGTCGTCGACCTCTTCGCGAGAGAAGCCGAATCGGCCGCTTCCCACGGAGAAGCCTGAACGGCGCTCGTTCAAGAGACGCTCACTTGGGGTTTTGGGGACACAAGGGGTGCAGGAGCAAGGCAGCACTCCGACCATATTGGGCAGACTATCGGGCACACGCACAGGCGCGTGCTAATAAAGGCCGACCTAAGTAGTCGTCGCGCTCCACCCTTTTGTTGCCAAGCTCGTCCTCGTCAGAAACTCGCCGCAGCCCTTTTCCTTGAGGCGCATTTATGGTGCGCTGTTCCGCGTCTTCCTCCAGCGATATAGCGTTGACGCCACCAGTCTGTTCGACGGCGCCTGGCAATCCCGTCGTCAGAAGGCGGCGGTCCTGTGACAGCGCCGACTTGTTGCAGTGATAAGCGCCAAATCCCGTGCCGCCGGCGCCACGCCACGCCCGGCACACTAGCGGCAACTCACCGCGTTGTAGTCGGCCGAGACGCCTTCGATGCATCGGCCGTAACGTTGGTGACTTGCGCGGGCCTTGGTGTTGAGGCAGGTCTGCACAGAGAACACCTGCCGCAGGTCGTTGTCCAGCACGAAGCAGCGGCCGTCGCCCTTCTCGAATCCGTCGCTGCCTTCGGCCTTGTCATAGCGCCCCATCGGCGCGCAGACAACGGCGCCGTCGTCTTTCGCGCCGCCGCTGTAGCCGCCCCCGAAGGCAGAGCTGACCGCCGCGCCGAGCATCTGCGAATCCTTCCCGCCAGGCGGGACGATGTCCGGTTCGGCAACCTCCGGAGGCTCTGAGACAAGCTTAGTAACACACGATTACCACGCGAGACTCCGTGTTGGATTGGCGTTGGCGGAGTGCATACCTCTGTACTTGTCTTCGCTTCCGCGGATATACTCGACTCTTCGCTGGGAGCACCACTCGTCGGTCGCGTCGAACCGGCCGCCGCGGCCGAACTTTGTGTTCAAGGGGCAGGCGTAGAAGGCGCCAGTCACATTCGTGCCCACTTGGCCAGTTCGACCTCTTGGCGCGCCGACAAGCAGACTGTAAACGGCATGAAATAATGATGGCAAGTCGAAGTCAAGTTGCATATATCGCAGAAACCGAACGGCAGTTTCGTTTCACCCACAGTGGCTCGGTTCCGCTTTTGTGAAGGGCGATGGAATAACCAAAATGTGTATCCGCTGGCCCAAATTTGTAGATTGGAGCAGCGTCGTGAATGTTGAAGCAGCTGGCAAGCTTCACGACAAGCCACGCCGACAACAGACTACTCCAAACAATCTTGTGAATCATGGCTCAATGCTTCCTGAACTTGCAGAAAATTGGAATCTTTTACTTCACCAATGGATTTGAAGTCTAGCCACCTACAGTCATATGAGGGTATGAGTAATCTCGCGTCAAATTATACCAGCATGCGCACAGTCATGGTCACCCTCCTGCCTCCTCTCCAACCAACCCTATCACAATCAAGCTCTAGCACGAGCAATACTGACTGCGCAAGGTAAAATCGCAACTACAGTAGCTTCTCGAATAATAAGAGTTGAAATGTCAACTGGGACTGGTCGACGTCTCGACGGGTTCAACTCCAGAATAAGTGGTCTCGACGTTTGTTACCAAGACCTTGCCTACAAGAAACAGGATTTTGCAATGATCTCCTGGCAGAGCAGCGTGCCACGAGTTGTGCAGGAAGCAGGTTCAACGGGCCCACAGTTCACGTGAACGGCGAACGCCTAAACGGCTTCACGTTTTAGGTACATTTAGTGCCCGAACAGTGCTGTTACAACGACGGAAATTATGACCTCTGTCGACCAAAGGGCGTCAAGAGCAAAACAACGTCTTTCTGTAATTGCGATCGCCAATCACATCATCCCACACCAATCCGCGCTATGCAGTCATTTCTGGCGCTGTAGCGTGTACTCTATCAGAGGCTCTCGATGAACTTTCTGCATGAGAAGGGTGGCTGGTGTGACAAACAGCGCTGTCGACAACCTCAGTATTCAAACCGTTCAATTGCGTTGTTTCGCTAAAGGATCCATTATCTGAAAGTGATCATTCGCAATTTATGACTGGTTGATTGGTCGGCACGTACGGAGATAGCTGTCTGGGTAGGCTTCCTTTTCATTCAATTTTCAGCGTTCGCAAAGCCGAAACGTCGATCTCGTTTAGAATCCGCCCTTGACATAGCCCATTGCTGGCACACCAGTAAGTTGGGGCTCAATCGACGAGTATGAATGTATGATGAAGAACTTCGAGTCTTCGAGGTAATCGTAATAGGTCGGCAAGATCGAAGTGGAAGCCAACTCAAACTTATTCGCCTCGCCGTCCGTCACCGAGCTTGTCGCCTTGTTGGCACTCCTCCCCTCCAAAAGGGAGGAGTGCTATAGTGATTGTGCGGATTCTGTGTAAATTGGAACGCTCATAAGTCGAGCTAGAGTTGGCCGATCGGGGCGAATTTTTTTTTTATTCGATAGGTCTCTGGAAGGCGCAGGGTGGATCGAAGGTCTCGACTTCCGTCCGGGACCCGATTTTTGGCAAGTTGCCAAAAACCCGGTTTTTCGGCCTCCGACGAACTTTGGACGCCTAGAATAGTGTTCTGGTAGAACGGAGGGAGACGAGCTTTGTCCCGAATATGTAAAAGACATTGGGGTATCCGATAGTAGGGGCGCCGTCGGGCTGGGTCAGGGCCTGCCCGGGCTGGGTAGCAAAAACCGTGTTTTAGACCCCAAAATAGGGTTTGCGGCCTGGATTGTAGCTGCTCTGTGTTAAAACGAATATGATCTATATTCTCGTAAGAGAGAGGGCCCATATAGTAGATTTCCGGCTGAGGTTTAGAAATCCGGTCAGATGGAGCCCATGACGGGAAATTCGGCCCAAAGTTGGGTCCCGGGTTTCCGGGTGAAAAGTCGGCCAGGCGTAACTTTTGACAGGATATCGTCTTCGACATGGGACTAAGGCCATTCGATAGCGCTCGGCGAGCTCTACAACTTTGTAGTAGATCACCTTTTTTGAAACCGCCAAATTTCAGGTGAAAATATGAAAAATCGATTTTTGGGTAAAAAATCAAAAGTTCCACCTTTCCCATTTTTTGCTCTGCTAATGATTTTCGACAATACTGGCACAGTTTTTCAGGCTTATAAATGTCTTTACTGTGGCAGATTTTCAGTTTTCGGCGGTCGCAATTTTTGGGCGAAATTTCAATTTTTTCAACAAATTTTCGGTATTTCGGTGCAAAGTGGTGTCAGTTGAGATATTTCGGTGTCAGTTGGACTTTTACGTGATAGAGCATCAAAAGATACGTTGTTTTCGTTATAAGCACTTTTTTCGTCCGACGCGTATTTTGGCGGGAAATTTGAAAACAAAATTTTGCTTGCTGGATTTGCCAGGGGCACCTACAGTGTAGGTACTCGATTCCGACTTTTCGGGGGTGCTGATCACGAATTTGACGTTGTCTTTTCGTTTTGAGATGTGTGGGGCCATTTTTGAAGAATTTGCTTGCCACCATACGTGCCCTCAAGTG
Source organism: Linhomoeus sp. GSCO2_2 (assembly GCA_030248115.1). NCBI lineage: Eukaryota > Metazoa > Nematoda > Chromadorea > Monhysterida > Linhomoeidae > Linhomoeus > Linhomoeus sp. GSCO2_2. The sequence continues at coordinate 21,952 of JASAMZ010004444.1, read as the reverse complement.
AAAAACCTGGTTGTGTGTGTGTCAGTTCAGCTGAAGCTAGGTGTGTTGTATGTCAAATGTGGGGTATTGGTGGGTCACAATTCCGAATTTGCTATTAATTTTGCGATCAGAATGGCCACTAAGTCTCACTGACATGTCTCGTTGATCAATGGGCAGCATGATTCAACTCCCAAAATTCTTCTGAAAGAGGGGAGGAGTGCCCCGAGGGGCTCTGCCCCCGTCTACTAATCTTGTTTTGCAATCCATCGGCCCTCTCTCTCTCCACGTCCGTAAATGTAGCCACACATGATAGGGTCATGGGCAAATTCCTGGACGCTGTGAATCACGATTGTTGAGTGCTACAAGCTGTTCGGTTGGTTACGGTGCAGGTTGCATTGACGGACTTCTAATAGCGCACAGAATTGAACCCGTCTTTCTTACGCAATTACGCACCAGCGTTATTCAGGATCGGAAAAGCAGCTTGTCTTCTTTCCGGCTGATTGTTCTTCGGCGTCCTTCGACGTCATGGCCAACCATCCGACCCTGGAGGCGGCGTTTGTGGCGACTTACATAGAGGACTACTGGGACGCTCTCGAAAGTATGCCCAACATGGTGCAGCCCTACCTCTCGTCCGTTCGTCAGGACGACGTCAAGTGTCTCGGTTGGTTCGTTATTGGTCCAGGGCTGTACATTTCGAGAATCGAAATTGCAAACTCTGAAGGCTAACCGAAGCGAAACAGGCTAGTCGCGCATTTAGCAATCTTCGCTCGCCTGGAGCAGCTCTATGGTCGTCTGGTCGCGGGGACGACAGACGAAGAGACGACAGCCCGCCTGGTGGACGAGATGAAGCGCCTACTGGTGGAGGGCCAACGGGTCGGAGATGCCAAGCTGGCTGCGCTCGACGGCTGCATCGCCGTCTTGGCCGCGAAGGACGCCCAGCTGAGCGTTGACGCCAAAAACTGTGGTGGGAGTTAGGAACTGAACTGTAGTTGGGTGATGCTATTCTACTTCTACTATAGACCTCGAGGGCTCGAAACGACCCGAGGAGACGAGTTCTGGGACGCATTCTATGGCCAAGAGAAGGCGCCTGTCGATCGCCGAGTCGGCGCATCATCGCGTCTCTTCTCTTACGACTCTGGCGGCTGCGCAGCCGCCGAAGTCGTCGCCTTCCCCCGCGCCCAGCGGCAGCGGCGCGGGGCCGTCTTCCTCTTGCGGCGCCTCCCACCACCCTCCGGGAAAGCGGCCGCGTCGCAAGAAAATGATGGCCGACTTCGTCGTGGGTTCGGCAGCGGACGAGTTCTTCCCGCTGCTTCGGCCGACCACGGGAGGAGCGGAGTCGCCGGCTGCGGCGCGCGGTTCTGGCTCGCAGACCCCCAGCGCCGCCAGGGCGTCCCCACGTCCCGCGCAGAACGGCGGGCGTTTGAATTCGGCCGTGGCGTCCTCCTCTGCGTCGAAAGCCCCCACGAACTCCAGTGTCCAGCCGAGCCCGAAGGCCAGGAAGCCGCCGGCGGCGTCAGGGGTCGCTGCTTCCGCTTCCAATTCGAAGGGCAAGAAATCGGTCGGCAACCACAAGCGAATGGTGAAGAAGAAGGCGCCCTTCGATACGAAGAAGAAGGCGCCCTTCGATACGCCGGTGGATCCGGACGAGCCCGTCTACTGCCTCTGCCAGCAGGTGCGGCGAAGTGATGACGACAAACGGAGGCAATTCCATGTCGTGATACTTTTGCTGAATATCCAGGTGTCTTACGGCGAGATGATCGGCTGCGACAACGACGACTGCGCCTTCGAGTGGTTCCACTTCGGCTGTGTCAATCTGACCACAAAACCGAAAGGGAAATGGTTCTGCTTCGACTGCAGAGGCGACAAGCCCAATGTCATGAAGAAGTAGTAGCTGTGTATTAGCAAATAGGGCAAGTCGTGCAGGCCGCTGTGTCCATGTGCAACTGTGGTGTTCAAGTTAGTAAAGTTGAATAAAGGGTTTGGCGTCTCATCTCTGATGATGTGCTCTCTGGTGTACCTACCTACCTCCGGTGTACTTCGGCAAGCATGTATTATCGTGGTAGAAAGATGTAGCTTGGTACTACGTTTTGCTGTAGATCAACTTCCTAACTCATGGCAAGCGACGATTTGCGCGCCGCGACGGCTGCCGCTGGCGGCGACGTCCGGTTTCAAGCTAGCGACGGTGGGCCTACAGTACATTTGAATGCTGATAGTCCACGTCTAATAGAAATTGATGATTTGTGTTGACTCTGAATTTTATGCGCAGGTCAATTTTACATCGCCGGAAGCCAGCGTGCAGACGGCAGCTGGCGCAAAGAGCGCCGAGTGCGAGCCGGCTACGTACCTCAAGAAGAAGTGCCGAAGTGAGTTGCACTCTGAAGATTCGCTTATTCGTTATGGCTGCTGCCTTGTTCGACAAGCGTACCGTTGATGGTACTCCCAGGTACGAGAGCAAAGGCACACGCTTCGCCAAGTCGAAGCCGACCTACCCCATCGGGTTGACGGCCGATCAGCTGGCGTCGCACAATCTGGCGAAGGAAGCGGCCGCTTCTTCCGAATCGGCCGATCTACCTCCGGCGCATTCGGAGGGCAAGAAGAAGAAGAAAAAGAAGGCGGCTCCGGCGAAGCTCGCCTTCGAGCTGGAGACGCCAGACTTCAGCAGCTACAGCGGCGGTGGAGAACCCAAATCTTCAGAAACGCTTAGTGGAGGAAGCGAAGAGTCGGAGAAGCGCCGGCAGCAGAAGGAGAAGCAACTGCGCTCTCTGCGCAAGAAGCTGACGGACATCGAGTCGCTGCAGGCGCGCATCGACTCTGGCGCCCTTCCCGAGCCCGAGAAGAACCAGCTCGAGAAATTGTCCAAGAGAGAGGAGGTCGAGAGGCAGATCTCCTGTTTGGAATCCGACTTGGCAGCCTTAGGACTATAGCAGCCGTCTTGTCTCACTGTCACTTTTTGTGTAAGGTTTGAATAAACGTTTTACCTGCTGACGGATTGTCCTGACCGTAGTCAAACGTTTTGTGCGCAGATGTAGTCTCTGAAGTGAAAGCCATAGTTTTGTAACAATCGACCATTCGACGCAACAGATGGAAGCGAAAGTTAACGGTGAGAAACCTGAGGGGAAGTGCAACGGTCCGCTGTTGGAGGACTATCGCAAGACCACTCGGCTGCTGGTAAGCAACGTTTTTCTAGCGTTATTACTGTACATCATGGTTGAGTAATGTGTCCTTACAGGAGCGCGAGTTGAGTCGTCTGGAGCAGCTGACGGCGGCGATAGAGCAAAACGAGTTGACGGACGAGCTGCTGGAGGACGGCGACATCGCCGAGCTGGCCGAGGCGAAGACGACCAACGACAAGTTGAAGTTTCGACTGGCCATCTTGGAGCAGGTGGCGCTCTCTGTTCGAGTGTGTATATCCATCGTATGTTGAGGCAAGTGCCTAAGCTCCGGTTGCAGAGCATCGCGGAGGAGATGCGGCTGGGCAAGCGAGGGGCGGAGTCGAAGGCGACGTCGTCGTCGTCGGCGGCCGAGAAAACTGTCGCGGCGCCGCCGCCCGCCGCCAAGAAGGCGAAGACGGCCACCAACGGCGGCAAGCGAGGCTTCGAGTTCAAGTTGAAGGTGCGCCTTCCCTGTCATTGCGCTGCACTATTAATTACCGTTCCTTACTGCGCCTGCCAGGAAGGCCAGGAGCGCTCTAGCGTCAAGTCCGAGCTGGCCAAGCTGTTTGAATCGGCCTTGTGTAAGGCGTTTCCGGAAGTCGCCGCCGACGTCGAAGTGGCCGTCACCGAGGCGAGCCGACCGCAGTTCGGCCACTACCAGTGCAACAACGCCATGGCGATCGCGCAGGTCGATTCGCCTTCTATGCACCTACTCTGGTTGTCGTCGTTTGCGTGAATTTGTGACGAACCCATTGTCGTTTGTCAGGCTTTGAGCGCGTCCGGCGGCTCGAAGGTGGCGCCCCGAGCGGTGGCCGAGAAGCTGGTGGCCGCCTGCGATCGCTCCGGGACGCTCATCGAGAAGGCAAGAGATAGGAGCGCATCGTAGTTTTCACCACAATTCCAACAGAATCCACAGAGCTTCATTTCAGCTGGAGGTGGCCGGCCCAGGCTTCGTCAACGTCCACCTCAACAACGCCGAGTTGGGCAGGCGAGTGGGCGAGCTGCTGCTTCAGGGCGTCCGGCCGCCGCCTCTGGAGAAGCGCCGAGTGGTCGTCGACCTCTCCTCGCCCAACATCGCCAAGCAGATGCACGTCGGCCACCTGAGGTTGGTTTAGAGGCCGTTTGCTCCCTCCCTCCCGCCCTCCCTCCCTACATTGCTTGAAGGTCGACCATCATCGGTGACAGCATCGCCCGGCTGCTAGAGTTCTGCGAGCTGGACGTGCTTCGACTGAACCACATCGGCGACTGGGGCACGCAGTTCGGCATGCTCATCGCCCACCTCAAGGAGCAGTTCCCCAACTACCTGACGGAGACGCCGCCCTTGTATGACCTCGAGGAGTTCTACAAGGTATCGTCGTCGTCGTCGCCACCGTCGTCTGAGATGGAAGCTGTTCCCTGCGCGCAGGAGTCGAAACGTCGCTTCGACACGGACGAGGAGTTCAAGGGGCGGGCCTACGAGTGCGTCGTCCAGCTGCAGGCCTACCAGAAGGACATGATGACCGCGTGGAACCTCATCTGCGACGTTTCCAGAAAGGGCAAGTATTACTGTGGTATCTGTGGCAGGCGTGCATTGCTCATGCTTTCGCCTCACTTCAGAGAACCAAGAGGTGTACGACCGACTGGGAGTACTGCTCGTGGAGCGCGGCGAGAGCTTCTACCAGGAGCTGATGAAGGACGTGGTGGTGGAACTGCAGGAGAAGGGTGGGTGGCGTTTAGGCTTGCGCTTTGACCGCACCTCAGTGTGCAATAACTTGTATTGTGTGCAGGCCTGATCAAGGTGGAGGAGGGTCGCAGTCTGGTGTTTCCCGAAGGCCATGAAGTTCCACTGACGGTGGTGAAGTCCGACGGCGGCTACACCTACGACACCTCGGATCTGGCCGCCCTGCGCCATCGACTCTTCCAGGAGAAGGCCGACTGGATCGTCTACGTCACCGACATGGGACAGGTCAGTAGTAGAGAAGACAGAGGCTTCTCTTGGGATCGTTCGCGCACTCGCTTCGTTTCAGAGCAGCCACTTCGAGCAGATCTTCAGCGTGGGCGCCATGATGGGCTGGGTGAAGAAGGCCCACCGAATCGTCCACGTCGGCTTCGGCCTCGTTTTGGGCGAAGACAAGTGGGACAATGCTGTTCTGTTGTCGTCCGGCTCGTTTACTTCTCACTCTGTCTTTCTCCTCGCAGGAAGAAGTTCAAGACCCGCGAGGGCGAGACGGTCAAGCTCTGCTCGCTGCTCGACGAAGGCCTGCGAAGGGCCAGGGCGAAGCTGGAGGAGAAGGAGCGCGACAAGGTTTTTACATGGGGCTTGCGCTCACATGGAATCGTGAGCGCTTGAAACTGCGATGCGCGTCTAGGTGATGTCGGCGGAGGAGCTGAAGGCTGCTGAAGAGGCGGTGGCATACGGCTGCATCAAGTACGCCGACCTCTCCCACAGCCGAACGTCAGATTACGTCTTCTCCTTCGATCGAGTTGGTTCTTCTTAAAAACTAGCATGTTGAAATCAACCGCGAGCCAGCGCCGTTTCCACTCAGATGCTGGACGACAAGGGCAATACGGCCGTCTACCTCCTGTACGCCTACGCCAGAATACGGTGGGGGGAACGAAATAGAATTCTGTAACAAATTGTGCTACTACCAGCGTCAACGGAACTGCCGCTCACCTGTATTGCGCGGCTTACTGTACTTTCGTGGTGCCTTGATGTGAGTTACCAAAGCAGAACCACCATCCTCCCTCTCCAGGTCGATCGCGCGCAACGCCCAAGTGAGTCGCGAAGCGCTCGAACAGTTCGTGCGCTCCAAGGGCGAGGGCGAGGCGATGTCCGCCCTGGAGCATCCCTCCGAGGTGAAGTTGGCGTCGGCGCTTCTGCGCTTCGAGGACGTCCTCTTCTCCGTCCTGGACAACTTCCTGCTGCACGCCCTGTGCGACTACGTCTACGAGCTGGCCACCCGCTTCTCCGACTTCTACAACGACTGCTACTGCGTCGAGAGGAACAGGGAGACGGGTTGGTAGCAGCTTCTTATCGCATGAAGCGCTTCTTGTGATCTGGCTTGGCGTAATAGATTCTGTAAGAAGCAAAACTACCTAAATAGTCTAAGAGTCCCTCCCCCTCCAATAAGCCTCCACCTTCCAATAGTACCCCTTCGTAGAAGAGGTTGAAATATGAGCCTCCCGCCTCCAATAGTACCCCCTACTTTATGCACTTTACTATCTGTATGTGCTAAGGTGCACCGTGTGCATGTTTACTGTATTATGGTAAATATGTAGTAAACATGCCTTTGGTACACGGTATGTTAAGACGTTGGGTATTGGTACAATTTCTCTACATTTGGTGACTGGAAGAGCGGGTGAATTAATAAGTCGTCCCCCTCGAATAAGCCCCCAGCCTCCTAGAAGGTACCCCTTCCTACAGGGTGGCCCAAAAAAAGTGAGACCCCTAACTTTGCGACCGCCGTTCGCACGCGTGACTGCGCATATCAAGCCCCAATTTGGACAGGACGTACTACAGGGTGTTTTTGATGCAGTGCTAAAATTTCAGAACATTTCGTGCACTAGAAAGAAGATGGCGTCGTTCTGCGCAGGGTCATGTCGAAAATTCCGTGCAGACGCTTTTCACTGCAGGAGATCATGCTGGAGCTCCTTGTCGTCCTCTTCGAGCTTCCAGCACGATCTCCTGCAGTGAAAAGCGTCTGCACGCGATTTTCGACATGACCCTGCGCAAAACGACGCCATCTTCTCTCTGGTGTACGAAATGTTCTGTAATTTTGACACTGCATCAAAAACACCCTGTAGCATGTCCTGTTCAAATTGTCGCTTGATATGCGCAGTCACGCGTGAGAACGGCGGTCGCACAGTTAGGGGTCTCACTTTTTTTGGGCCACCCTGTAGAAGGGGTTGAAATAAATTTACTGTAGTTTGCAACGCAAAGCAATCGGCTACTGCCGGGAATCGTTTTGCGTTGTAAGTTTGCTCTCTTTCGTAGGTTACGTATCGCAGAATGTCAGTCTCCTGCGTGCGCAGTAGTCGCTGTTCTTGCAGGCGAGGTGTGCCGAATCCACTACCACCGACTGGTTCTCTGCGAGGTGGTGGCCGACGTGATGGACGTCGCCTTCCACATCCTGGGAATCACCCCCGTGCCCAAGATGTGATCTGATTTTTAGGCCTTTTTTGGTTCATACTCGTTCCCTTTGTTGTTGCTGTTGACGACTCTGTTGTTGCTTTCATAGGCGTTTGCCGCCGTTGGTGGTTCACTCTGCCTCCAGTGAATCGGTTCGCGGGAGTAAATCTCAGTCCTGAAAGCCTTTGCGAATTTGTGCTTGTTTGTCCACTGCGGGTGTTGCGAGCCGCCGAGTGTCTGATTCCTTACCTACACTTGGTGTATTCGACCAGTCGCTGATGCAATGGCAGACTGAGCACCGGCCCAAGTGGATTCGGCAAGATGAGCTCTTCGAAACTGAAGTCGAAGGAGAAGGACAAAGTGCGTCAGTTCGTCCAGTTCGCCAGCTGCTCTGAGAAGGCGGCCGTCAGCTGCCTGCAGGCCTACAGCTGGAATCTAGAAGTGGCCATCAGCGGCTTCTTCGACAACCCAGAGGCCTTCGGAGGCGGCGCCGGCGGCAACTTCGGCGGCGGAAGCAGCGGCGGCGCCGACCGGCGCAAGATCGAGCAGCTCTTCAACAAGTACCGCGACGCAGGCGAGCGCGACAAAATCCTGGTGGAGGGCACGATCCGGCTGCTGGCCGACCTGCGCGTGCCGCACGACAGTCGCCTCGGCCTGGTGTTGGCCTGGAAGCTCCGGTCGCCGGCGCAGGGCGTCTTCGAGCGCGAGGCCTGGATCAGCGGCATGACGGAGCTGCGCGCCGACAGCGCCGAGAAGCTCGCGCAGCGTCTGGCCGAGGTTGACGCCGAGCTGGGTCGGGACGCGGAGCAGTTCCGCGACCTCTACCAGTTCACCTTCGCCTTCGCCAAGGCCGATCCCGAGCAGAAGGGCCTGCCTTTGGAAGCGGCTTTGGGCTACTGGCGCGTGGTGTTCGGCGGCGGTCGCTTCGCCCTCCTGGACGACTGGTGCCTCTTCCTGGAGGAGAACCACAAGCGCTCCATCCCCAAGGACACCTGGCAGCTGCTGTTCGACTTCAGTCAGACGGTCGACCCCCAACTGGCCAACTACGACCCCGACGGCGCCTGGCCCGTCCTCATCGACGACTTCGTCGACTGGCTCAAGCAGCGACGACAGATGGAGCCCTGAGAATTATGGACGCACACAAGCGCGCACATACCAAAGTTTGAAAATGTGCGCGTATAATATCAAGCCCGATCGCAACGTAATGAAAATCTGACGCCGGTGTTCATTGAGTAGTAGGCTGGTCGTTCGGGAGCACTCGCCAGCTCAGTACCTAGGACTTTGTTCTGCTTGTTCGGCATTCGCGTTCGTGGCCCACTCCAGAGTTCGCTGCTATATGGTTCAGCAAATACAGTGTTTCGTGCGACTGAGCCTTCCCACCGCGCCTCTTCAGGTACAAACGTGCGGCGGAGCTACCATCTCCTAACTCGCTCTGCAACCAACATCAGAAGGGTATGTAGGGACTCTAGTCGTCTCAAAACAAAGTCCGTCACTCGTACCTACTGACGAGCATGGCGTGACCGTGACCGCCGGCGGCGCAGGCTGCCACGATGGCGTGCTTCCCGCCCTGCTGGATCAGACGATTGGTGGCGTGGGAGAGTAGGCGGACGCCAGTCGCCCCGAATGGGTGTCCGATGGACACTGAGCCTCCCCAGGTGTTGAGCTTCTCCAGGGGTATGCGTCCCACTCTGCCCTGCATTCCCATCATGTTGGAGCAGAACCAGTCGCTGTCGAGAGCGCGCAGATTGGCCAGGATCTGGCCGGCGAACGCCTCGTGCACCTCGAACACGTCGACGTCCGACAGGATCAGACCCGCCTTCTTCAGCAGCTGCAACGGGGAAAGCGCCAACTCGTCACTGGTACATGCGTAGGGGTCGCGAGCGAGTATTGAGGCCGTGGTCAATGGCAAAGAGAATTTCGGTGCACCTGAGAGCCCGTATGTTAGCAAAATCAGACTTCGTGCACACAATTCTAGATCGCCACACCTTGGGAATGGCATAGGCGGGCCCAAGCAGCAGCTGATCTTTCGGATCTTGCGCCACGTAGACAAATGGACCTAGAACGGACTTGGGTCGGAAGCCCTTCTTCTTGGCGTGTTCCTCGGTCATGAGCAGGGCGGCGGAAGCGCCGTCCGTCAGGAAGGAGGCGTTGCCGGCGGTGACGGTGCCGTGCGGCTTGATGAAGGCCGGCTTCAGCTTCCCCAACTGCTCCATCGTCGACACGCGCACGCCGTTGTCCTGTGATTATCATGCGACTGCGTCACTTGGATACAAGCCAAAGTAGGTGGTAGCTATACACCTTTCGAATGTCCTCGCTGCGTCCCGGCACGTAGGTGGGAACGATGTCGCTCAGGAAGCCCGCCTCGTGAGCCTTCGACGCCAAGGTGTGGCTGCGCAGCGAGTACTCGTCCTGCTCCTTGCGAGTCACCTAAACAACTAACTCGTGTGGCTTCGCATTGCAGGCGCAGACCAGACAGTGCACGCACTTGGAAGGCGGCGGCCAGTCGATCGCCGCTTCGTCCCATGGTCTCGCCGCTGGTGAACTCGGCGATGGCCGGCAGCTCTGGGGTCAGCAGGCGCTTGGCGATTCGCCAGGCGCAGTCGAGCTGCTTGCCCACAGACTTGGCCTTCTGCAGCTCCAGCATGGCCTGGCGGGCGCCGCGGTTGTACCGAATCGGGACGTCGGACATGAACTCGACGCCGCCGGCGATGGCGACGTCGCAAGCGCCCGACTGGAGTAGGCCCATGGCCGAGGTCACCGCCTGATTGGCCGAGATGCAGGCCATCGTCACCGTGTGACAGGGCACCGACAGGGGGAAGCCAGCCAGAAGCGCCGCCTCGCGCGCGATGTTGCTCGTCTTGCTCTCCTGCGGGTAGGAAGGACTACGGTAACGTCAAGGTGGAAAACAATGTTCGACGAACGACGTATGGCGATTCCTAACAAGGGCGACCGTCGGGCAAAGTTCCAAAACAAGTGTATACCCGGCGACAAGCTTCCATAGTTGCGATTGGTCGCGAGGCTAGGGGGGGGGGGGTTCAACCGAGATTTGGGGGGAGGGGGGTAACAAGAACAAGAATCCTGTTCTTGAAGCTCTCCAAAAAATAGCCTAAAAAGCCTAAAAATTACCATAAAGTCGCCAAAAACGCATATTTTTACTCAATTTTGAAGCAAATTGTTCCAAAATGACTTAGAATTGCTCAAAAATAGCGCCGCAGGCGAAAATTTTTGCCAATTTTAGGTCGATTTTTGGGAAATTTCCTGATTTTTAGGGGGGGGGGGGGGTAGCTGGAATCTCGGCTAGGGGGGGGGGGGGGGATTAACAAGAATCTCGTTCTTGTTGGCCGTTGGTAGGGGGGGAGTAACCCCCCCCCCCCTAACCCCCCCCCCAATCGAAACTATGCAAGCTTCCTGCGAACCTGTATGACGGTGCCGGAGACGACGTATCCCACGTCGGCCTTGTCCAGCTGGAGATTCCGGCGCAGCAGACCCACCAGAGCCGCCTTCTGCAGGTCGTGCGGCATCATCTTCTTGTAGTCCGTTCCCGACATCAGGAATGGGGTGCGCGCCCCGTCCACGAACACAACTCGGCCGCCAGAAGGAGCCGACGCCGCCGCTTTCGCCGCGCCGGGAGATCGCTGGGCGGTTGCGCTCGCGGCCGAGACCAGTTGGCGCCGCTGGCAGGCGAATTGGAGGAACGGCCCTCGCTGGCAGCGGAGCACTCGGAAACTGTGTACACCCATGATGTCAGATGAACAGCCGCGGAAGGTATACTAAATCGATCAAATCGGTTCAAATTTCCTAGCGAGGTCACTTGAAAGGGCAAATTCCAGATTCTCCGCGACGTCGTTTGCTATTGGGTAATCGAAATGGTCGACACCATATGTACAACAGTAATTACGCCACACGCCGAGGGCGACGCCAAAATCTGCTCATAAGTTACACTACATATGCGGCACAATAGATCTATGTACATCCGCAGTTGACCGAGTCAGAGAATCTGCGACATTCGGATCAGAGTTATGCCAAATGTCTCACAGACACAGTTATGCTGGCACTCAAATCACGTAAGGTCCTAATTCCGAGGTGCTGCCAGTCGTTCAACGCAAAATGCTGTCAATTGTTTCAGCGTCCGTGATGTAGCTATGATTCCGATACTTACCCTACCATCAAGCGCCCCTACCTTCTATTTTCTACTGGATGCTGTTCATGGTAACGATGACTATGGGGCGCTTACTGGACGATTTCACCGTATAACTCTCTACATTCTGCTTAGCTTGTTCTGTTTTGTCACGTAAAGCGCCTCCGAAAGTACACGAACTCTTCCTCATGTGACAAGGGGACTTGCCGTTGTTGTTGTTGTGGCTAGCGGTCGTCATAATCTATTTCTACCCGCTGTTGTGTTGTGTGTTGACTCAACCGCCCATGGGAAGGCTTCAGGCTTGTAATTGGTTCTTTCTCGTGACAGCCTGTGTACAACCCGGCCGTTCTACTACCTAGCCAGCGGGGGGAGTCAGCGGGCGGCGCATCCGTTTGCTAATAATCGTTTCCTCTTTTAGCCGCTGCTGGCTCCCTTCCATACTATCTGGCATGGCAGCTTCTAGAAGCACGAATGAATGGCGCGCTCGCCCACCGGCGCTCGTTACTCTCCTAAAGCCTAAGTCCGTTACTACTCTTGGGAGCGGTTTTATTGCCTGGGCTGGTGGCTGGGCCTCTGCGGTCAAACGAACACTCTCCGCCCGCCGACCGCTTGGCCTTTCTTTCCCCATCGCTCTTCCAGGAAACCGCAAAGCTATCGAGAATCGAAGGCGCGCCCCTCTACTCCGTCATCTAGTCTTCCCACGACGCGCTTTATCTCTCTCTCCCACCACCGACCAGAAAAGAGCTGGGCGCCGAGGTCGAAATCACCGCCGCCGCCGCCGCCCACGAATCTTCCCTCGAGTCTCCAGTCCAGCTTTTGCGGAACAGGCCGAGACAACTTCATTTGTCTTGAAGGCGGTCGCGGCCCGTTCCCGAGTCAATTTGGCCGAATCGGATCTTCCCCCCGAGAGACCTGCTGCCGGGGCGTCGGAGGACAAGAGGACAACAATGGGTGCTCGTGTCACGGGCAGATGGGCCCGGCTTTCACTTGCCGCCGCCGGGCGTTCACTTCGCTCGGCTAACTAACCCTCCGGAAGGCGCAACATTAGCGCGGCCTGTCAGCAGCAGACAACTTCTCTCCTTCGCCTTTCGCCGTCGCGGTCCTCGACGCTATTTGAGCGGACCGCCCTACCCTCAAAAGCAGTTGTCGTCTCTCTATCTCTGCAGAATTTTTCCGCGCCGCCCCAGACAAGTGGCCTCTTCGCTCCAGATCCGTTAACTTCCTATTGCCTAGTACTCCCATTGTCGCAAGATGTCTTCCTCAACTGTGGTCGGCCAGCAGCAGCCTCAACAGTCGTCGACGTCTTCCCCAGCGATCGGCAAGGTCGAGGAGGCGGCGGCAGCGGCCGACTCTGAGGAGCGAGTCGATCCCGGAATCTCGGCCATCACCGACTATCTCTTCCTCAGCGGCTACGACTGTCTGACGGAGGAGGCCGTGCGCTCAGTGGGCGTCACCTGCGCCGTCAACTGCATCAAAGGCATGAAGAAACGCCACTTTTCGACCGACGGACGCCGAATCGACTACTACCACATACCCCTCGAGGACGAGGAGACGCAGAAATTGGGAGACCACATGGAGAAGGTGTCCGTCTGTGTGACTGAATGTAAATAGACAAATGACCCTGAATATGTTGATTGTTGGAATAGTCCGCCATCAACCCGATTGTTATCCAGGTGGCCCGTCTGATCGAGCGCCAACGCCAGCAGGGCGGCAAGACGCTCGTCTACTGCGGCTTGGGGATCAGTCGCTCGGCAACGCTCGTCATCGCCTACCTGATGCTGCAGCGCCGCCTACCGCTGCGCGAGGCCTACCAGTTCGTGCAGCGCCGACGGCCCATCGTCTGTCCCAACGTCGGCTTCTTCCGCCAGCTGATCGAGTTGGAGAAGCGTCTCTTCGACAACGTCACCACCGTCGACATCATCGAGCCCGCCCGGGGAGTCTTCGTGGCCGACGTCGTCTGGCAGGAGATCTACGAGGAGGTCGCCCAGAAGATCAACCGAATCAAACTCTGAACGACAGCGGTGACTACCTATCACTCCGAGGAACTGACGAAGTGTATCGCGATCTCATCGTCAGAATAGTGTGTGTAACACGGAAGCGAAGTCGTAGAAATCCTATAGAGAATGTAGACGAGAAAAGACAGTACAGTAGAACCGGCCAGCTTCGTTTATTGATTCGGTCGCTCTGCCACGGTTACGTGTAGCTGTTCACGGTTGCACTCTACTATCTGTACCTACGACTTCAAAGCTGTAGCGCCGGCGAGAAACTGCACGTTGAGCATTGCTCCCATTTCTTTGACTATTACCCTTGACCCTCGCATACAACTGCCGAAGTTGAGACTAGAAAGAAAGAAGTTTTCTATCTAGAGTTACGGTTAGAGCATACACAAGCGCAAAAGTAACCGGAAGACCGAAGAATGGCGTCGAGTGTCGTCAGCGAGTACCAGCTGGTCGACCTGCAAGAGCCTACAAGCGCCTACGCGTTGCCGTTCCTCGCTGGATCGCCAATAATAACGGTTATCACTCCGGTCATCGCCTTCAACGAGGACCTCGACAACAACAAAGAGAAGCGGTTCAAGGACGTTCAGGTTCTTATTTGGATGACGTTGTCTGCTGAGGTAGAAGAGAAGGCAAGAAACGACAGTTCAGCTCGACTGGACCGACCTGAGTAGAGAAGGCTGCCGGCTGTGGAACTGTCCCCTGTGCGAGCACCTGCCCGGCAGACTGCGCCTTGGGCAGCAGTTCGAAGACAAGGAGAAGGGGACGCCGGCCGACGGTGACGCCAAGCGAGAAGGCGGCGAACCGACGGCGAAGGAGGAGAAGACGGCCGCTTGCCACGTCTGCGCCGACGACTGCGTGCCGACGACGGCGATGCTGCCCTGCTGGCGCTGCGGCGACTCCTACTGCGTCCTCTGCCACATGCGCATCGCCTGCGACCGCGCCAGGTTCCGTCTGTGGACAAATGAGGCAGTGGTGAATGGACAAACATATATAACATACATGCACACGCCATCCATTCAGTTGTTCCCATTGTCCGAGCTGCCGCTTTCGATACGACAGCGGGCAGACGGAGTGGTTCTTCCTGCTGAGACGCCACCACTTTGGCGAGATGGACAGCTGTATGGCCGATCTGCAGACTGTCTACCCTGGCTCCGATTGGGAGGAAGGTGCTACAGGTACATATGTATGTTTAGTTGACCGATTAAGGCCAACTTCAGATATAACTAGCTCGCTGAGTTTCTCAGACTCGGCGGGTTCGTTCGTCTACGAGATTCCAACTTCGACCGCGCTCGACGACAGCGTCACAGCCGATGGTTACGACACATCTGCTCTCCAAGATCATCCTTCGATTTTTGGTGCGTTGAGTGCGACTATTGGGAAGACAGTGGAAACTCGCAACAGCAAGAGACGATCACGCGTTTTCAGACGACGCCGACAGCTTCACGGTCGACGGCTTCACAACCGCCGAAGAGTGGACGGAGGCCGAGTGGTCGACGCAGAGCAGCGACTTCGAAGGGAGCGTCTCGACCGCCGGCGACAACTCCGACTCCGTCGACTGAGAGAAGACTGAAGACGAGAAGACAAGAGCTGTGATCCGATACACCTCTGACAAGTGCCTCCACATTCGCTCGACGTCGACACTACGACTCTAGCCACCTTTGATTGGAAGGTGAACGGGCGACGAACACTGAGTCGTGAAATTACACTAGGGGTCTTACCGTTCAAATACCGTAGTCTACTTATCAAGAAGAGTACGCAGCATCTTTAGTTTAGCGAACATAATTGAATAGAACTCAATTGAATGAAATGGAATAATGTCGAAGAACATAAAAGTAGAAATAGGCCAATAAAATTGACTGAAGTGAAATAGTATACACATACGTGTAGCCGGGGGGGGGGCATGGGGGGGGGGGTAAGCCGGAGGTGGGAGGGCCCCTAGCCGGAGGTGGGCGCCCCCCCCCCCCCCCTCCATACCCCCCCCCCCCCCAGGTACCCCCTCCCCCTACTTCCCAAAAGATTCCCCCTAGGATTTTCAAAAAATTTTCGCCTGCGGCGCTTAACAAGCTGTTTTAAAACAGTTGAGTTGTTTTATTAATACAGAGTGGTTTGTGAGTGTTTTAAAGTGGAAGAGTAAAAGAGTGGATACTTTTGTAAAGTATTTCGAAGCCTTTCCGATATGACGCGCGCCCGCCCGGAGTCCACTATTCATGCGCTACTTCTGACACGCTCCTTTCTGAGGGGTTCTTGCAGGGCAACATTGGGATCGCCCGGGATTAATTTTTTGAGCAAGGCACACGCATTTCTGAGCGGTTGTTGCAAGGCAACATTGGGATCGCCCGGGATTAATTTTTTTAGCAGACAAAGTTGTTCGTAAGACAAGGGTTTAAAAAACAAAAGTATTTTTTTGGAATGACCGTTCAACAACTGCCTCAACGTAAGCTTTCAAACGGTCGAACGAATGCCGCTCTACAACGTAAGACGAGCGAGTTAGGGCCGATTTGTGGTTTGAACCTTTCAGTTACTGTAGCACGCGAAATTCCAACTTTCGAATCTTGACTTCTCTTAACGGAATGATCAGTGTGCCGAAACCTATTCAACAAACTCAAGATCGTCTCTCTACGACGAAAGACGAGCGAGTTAGAGAAGTTTTGCGTTTGGAACTTTTGGGTTACTGTAGCTCGCGATATTCAAACTTTTGAGTTTCCATCAATAGAAGAACAAATGATCAGTGAGTTAAGAGCTATCCAGCAACTCAAGATCGTCTCTCTACGACGCACGCTGAGCGAATTAGAGCGATTTATATGCTAAAAACGCGAGAGTGTCGCTTTTCGTGGTGCGTGTTTGCGTAATTAACAAATTTTTACGCCAAGTGAAAGAGCACGTCGAGACCTTTTAGTTGACCTATCGCACGCCGCTCTACGACGTAAGACGAGCGTGTTAGAGCCGTTTTGCGTTTTGGACCCTCGAATTACTGTAGCGCGCGCAATTCAAACTTTTGAACTTCAAGTTCTCTTAACGGAATTATCAGTGTGCCGAAACCTATTCAACGAACTCAAGATCGTCTCTCTATGACGGAAGACGAGCGAGTTAGATAAGTTTCGCGTTTTAAACCTTTGGGTTACTGTAGCTCCCGAAATTCAAACTTTTGAGTTTCGACCAATAGAAGAACAAATGATCAGTGAGTCGAGAGCTATCCAACCAACCCAAGATCGTGTCCCTACGACGCACGCTGAGCGAGTTAGAGCGATTTCTGCCTCAAAAACGCGATAATGTCGCTTTTCGTGTTGCGTGTTTGCGTAATTAAGAAAATTTGTAATGCCAAACAAAAGAGCACTTCGAGACCGTTTAGTTGAGCTATCGCACGCCGCTCTACGACGTAAGACGAGCGAGTAATAGCCGTCTTCAGTTTGAACCTTCGGGTTACTGTAGCGCGCGCAATTCAAACTTTTGAATTTCGAAACCTCTTAGCGCAATTCTCAGAGAGTCGACACCTATCCATAAAGTCCAAGATCGCCTTCCTACGACTTTCCAACGCTGAGATATAAGAGCGTGACGGACGCACGCACGCACGCACAGACGCACGCACGATGAGCTCTCGTAGGGGTTCGCCCGGCTGAGGCCGGGCGAAAAAATGGCAAAAATTTCGCCTGCGGCCCTTGAAAATAGCAAAATTTTCGCCTGCGGCGCTATATTTTGGACGTTTTTTTTACCAAAATTAAGTGATTTTTGGCTCTTTTTGATCTATTTTTGCAAAATTTTCTCATTGGTGCTTTTGGGCAAAATTTTTAGGTCATTTGACCCCCCCCCCCCTCCAGGGGCCTAGACCCCACCCCCCCCCCCCCACCCCCCCCCCCCTCCCCGGTTGCCGGCTACACGTATGAGTATACAATATAGACCATTGAAAGACGAGACTAGCGGCTTGTTCGACCTCGCAAACGGGGTGAGAAGATGGTTTATTGGTTTGCCCACGTGGCTTGAAAAAAGTATCACTTCCCTTTCTTTGAACTTGCTTTGTACTTGTGTAAAGGTAGGCTTAAGGCAGCTTGGTTAGAACAAATTCTTGTCTAGAAATATATAGGTTAGCAATAGTAGACAACAAGAAGAAGAATATGGCGTCGAGTGTCGTCAGCGAGTACCTGCTAGTCGACCTCCAAGGACCTTCGTCCGACTCACTCTTTCTCGGTGGATCGCCTTCTTTCCAATCGGTGACGGTCGTCGCCGAGCCGGACGTCAACAACGACCTCGACGACAACAGCGAGAAGTGGTTCAAGGACGTTCAGGTTCCTATTTCCGTGGGCGCTTGAGTTTGCAGTGGTACATAAAGCAGCAGTTACTGCGAAATGCAACGTAGTTCAGCTCGACTGGACCGACCTGAGTAGAGAAGGCTGCCGACTGTGGAGCTGTCCCCTGTGCGAGCACCTGCCCAACAGACGGCGATGGCGCCAGCCGCTCGAGGACAAGAAGAAAGAGGCGCCGACATCGGCCGACGGCGACGCCAGACGAGAAGAAGGCAATGAAGAGGGACAGGCGACGGCGAAGGAGGAGAAGGCGGCCGCTTGCCACGTCCGCGCCGACGACTGCGTGCCGACGACGGCGATGCTGCCCTTGGGTGTCGGGTCGACTTTCGCGATATTATACTCGATTTCGGGGTTTTCGGGGGCGCTGATTACGAATTTGGCATTCGCTTAGCGTTTAGATGATGTTTAAGCGTACCTATGAAGAATTCGCATGCTACCGTACCCCAAGTGCAGAATTTTGGTTCTGCGAGTCCATAGGAAGTTAGGGGTGTTGTATGTCGATTCTGGGGTATTCTGGGATGTAGATCACGAATTCGGCATTAGTTTTGCGATTGGGAGTGTCAGGAGACCACAACAGGAGAGGAGTCACCGTGCGTAGGAGTTCAAATTTGTGGAGTATACTGCGTCCCCCGGACGACTTGCCTGGTTTACCAAAATTAAGCGATTTTTGGCTCTTTTTGGTCTATTTTTGCAAAATTTTCTCATTTTTTGGTGCTTTTGGGCAAAATTTTTAGGTCATTTGACCCCCCCCCCCCTCCGGGGGCCTAGACACACCCCCCCCCCCCCCACCCCCTGAGGGGTCCTGCCCCCCCCCCCCCCCCCCCCCCCCCCCCTCCCCGGTTGGCGGCTACACGTATGAGTATACAATATAGAACATTGAAAGACGAGACTAGCGGCTTGTGGTTAAACTCGACCTCGCGAACGGGGTGAGAAGATGGTTTAGCATCACTTCCCTTTCTTTGAACTTGCTTTGTACTTGTGTAAAGGTAGGCTTAAGGCAGCTTGGTTTGAACAAATTCTTGTCTAGAAATATATAGGCTAGCAATAGTAGACAACAAGAAGAAGAATATGGCGTCGAGTGTCGTCAGCGAGTACCTGCTAGTCGACCTCCAAGGACCTTCGTCCGACTCACTCTTTCTCGGTGGATCGCCTTCTTTCCAATCGGTGACGGTCGTCGCCGAGCCGGACGTCAACAACGACCTCGACGACAACAGCGAGAAGTGGTTCAAGGACGTTCAGGTTCCTATTTCTTTGGACGACGGTGTTTAGAGTGGTACATAAAGAAGCAGCTACTGCGAAATGCAACGTACCGTACCTAGTTCAGCTCGACTGGACCGACCTGAGTAGAGAAGGCTGCCGACTGTGGAGCTGTCCCCTGTGCGAGCACCTGCCCAGCAGACGGCGATGGCGCCAGCCGCTCGAGGACAAGAAGAAGGAGGCGCCGACATCGGCCGACGGCGACGCCAGACGAGAAGAAGGCAATGAAGAGGGACAGGCGACCGCGAAGGAGGAGAAGACGGCCGCTTGCCACGTCTGCGCCGACGACTGCGTGCCGACGACGGCGATGCTGCCCTGCTGGCGCTGCGGCGACTCCTACTGCGTCCTCTGCCACATGCGCATCGCCTGCGACCGCGCCAGGTGGCAACCAAGGCTATAGTGCCACGGCGACAAATAGCCAAATGTAGTAACCAGTGTTGATTCAGTAGTGCCCACTGTCCGAGCTGCCGCCTCCGCTACGATAGCGCGCAAAAGGAGTGGTTCTTCCTCCTGAAACGCCATCACTTCATCCAATTCGACGGCCGTTGGGCGGACGTTGGTTGGTCGACGGCCGTTGGCTCTGCTTGGGAGGAAGGTAGTGAAGTATTGATAGAATGCAGCGTCGTTCCAAAAGGTTTTGCCGGGCTTCAATTGCGCTTGCAGATTCAGTGGACGCGGTTGTCGACTACGCGACTGGCATTGCCACCGCGCACAGCACCTTCACCACCCAAGAGCAAACTAGTGCGCGCTGTTGAGTTGACTGAGTGGCGCAAAAATTGTTTTCAGTCGAATCGGGAAAGCGTTGTTTCAGACGACGCCGACAGCTTCACGGTCGACGGCTTCACAACCGCCGAAGAGTGGACGGAGGCCGAGTGGTCGACGCAGAGCAGCGACTTCGAAGGGAGCGTCTCGACCGCCGGCGACAACTCTGACTCCGTCGACTGAGAGAAGACTGAAGACGAGAAGACAAGAGCTGTGATCCGATACACCTCTGACAAGTGCCTCCACATTCGCTCGACGTCGACACTACGGCACTAGCCACCTTTTGATTGGAAGGTGAACGGGCGACGAACACTGAGTCGTGAAATTACACTAGGGGTCTTACCGTTCAAATACCGTAGTCTACTTATCAAGAAGAGTACGCAGCATCTTTAGTTTAGCGAATATAATTGAATAGAACTTCAATAGAATGAAATGGAATAATGTCGAAGAACATAAAAGTAGAAATAGGCCAATAAAATTGACTGAAGTGAAATAGTATGCACATACGTGTAGCCTGGGGGGGCATGGGGGGGGGGGGTAAGCCCCCCACCCCTAGCCGGAGGTGGCCCCCCCATACCCCCAGGCACCCCCCTCCCCTACTTCCCAAAAGGTCCCCCCTAGGGTTTTCAAAAATTTTCGCCTGCGGCGCTTAAAAATAGCAAAAATGTAGCAAAATTTTCGTCTGCGGCGCTATATTTTGGACGTTTTTACCAAAATTAAGTGATTTTTGGCTCTTTTTGGTCTATTTTTGCAAAATTTTCTCATTTTTTGGTGCTTTTTGGGCAAAAATTTCAGGTCATTTGACCCCCCCCCCCCCCCCCCGCCCCCCCTCCAGGGGCCTAGACCCACCCCCCCCTGCCTGAGGGGTCCTATACCCCCCCTCCCCGGTTGGCGGCTACACGTATGAGTATACAATATAGACCATTGAAAGACGAGACTAGCGGCTTGTGGTTAAACTCGACCTCGCAAACGGGGTGAGAAGATGGTTTAGTGGCTTAGAAGATTGGTTTGGCCACCGTGCCACGAAAAAAACTCACTTCCCTTTCTTTGAACTTGCTTTGTACTTGTGTAACGGTAGGCTTAAGGCAGCTAGGTTAGAACAAATTCTTGTCTAGAAATATATATGCTAGCAATAGTAGACAACAAGAAGAAGAATATGGCGTCGAGTGTCGTCAGCGAGTACCTGCTAGTCGACCTCCAAGGACCTTCGGCCGACTCACTCTTTCTCGGTGGATCGCCTTCTTTCCAATCGGTGACGGTCGTCGCCGAGCCGGACGTCAACAACGACCTCGACGACAACAGCGAGAAGTGGTTCAAGGACGTTCAGGTTCCTATTTCTTTGGACGACGGTGTTTAGAGTGGTACATAAAGAAGCAGCTACTGCGAAATGCAACGTACCGTACCTAGTTCAGCTCGACTGGACCGACCTGAGTAGAGAAGGCTGCCGACTGTGGAGCTGTCCCCTGTGCGAGCACCTGCCCAGCAGACGGCGATGGCGCCAGCAGCTCGAGGACAAGAAGAAGGAGGCGCCGACATCGGCCGACGGCGACGCCAGGCGAGAAGAAGGGAATGAAGAGGGACAGGCGACGGCGAAAGGGGAGAAGACGGCCGCTTGCCACGTCTGCGCCGACGACTGCGTGCCGACGACGGCGATGCTGCCCTGCTGGCGCTGCGGCGACTCCTATTGCGTCCTCTGCCACATGCGCATCGCCTGCGACCGCGCCAGGTGGCAACCAAGGCTATAGTGCCACGGCGACAAATAGCCAAATGTAGTAACCAGTGTTGATTCAGTAGTGCCCACTGTCCGAGCTGCCGCCTCCGCTACGATAGCGCGCAGAAGGAGTGGTTCTTCCTCCTGAAACGCCACCACTTCATCCAATTCGACGGCCGTAGGGCGGATCTGCAGACTGTCTACTCTGCTTGGGAGGAAGGTAGTGAAGTATTGATAGAATGCAGCGTCGTTCCAAAAGGTTTTACCGGGCTTCATTTACGCTCGGGAATGCGTGTTTCAGACGACGCCGACAGCTTCACGGTCGACGGCTTCACACCCGCCGAAGCGTGGACGGAGGCCGAGGAGTGGTCGACGCAGAGCAGCTACTTCAAAGAGAGCGTCTCGACCACCGGCGACAATTCCGACTCCGTCGACTGAGAGAAGGAGAAGACGAGAAGACGGGAGCTGGGATCCGATACACCTCTGACAAAGTACCTCCACATTCGTTCGCCGACTCTGGCCGCTCTTGTGATTCGAACACGCCCTC